>JAABOM020061000.1:0-11388 GCA_011800125.2 Solanum clarkiae
CATTCCAAAGCACATTTTTGGGGTGTTTCAATCTCTCTCCTTTGGGGACGTTCATCCCCGAATGTCAAAGCAACATGCATAAGAGACGTAATCATGAAGATTTTAGCTCGACATGAATACAACAAATGCATTTAAACATCATTTTTGAAAACCTCAACATAAATGTCAAAGTCACCATAAACTTGTTACCATGAACATGAATGCATACAAAATGACATAAGGGCTGAAAATTAAGACTTGAAATCATGTAGGGGACTTAAATTAGTACCTTCGGCTTGAATAGAGTGGAAGAGATATGGGTATTGCTTTTTCATGTCCACCTCGGTTTCCCATATGGCACTTTAAATTTGTTAATTCCTCCTAAGGACCTTGACAGAAGCTACATCTTAGTTTCTCAACCTCTTCACTTGTCTATCCTAATCTCCACCGGGACCTCCTCATAGGTCAAATTATCTTCTACAACACCCACCACATCCAAGAGCACTATAGCACTTGGGTCACCCACACACTTTCCCAACATGGACACATGAAAGACTGGATAAACCATATTCATCTCCATAGGTAACTCCAACTCATATGCAATCTTACCCACTCTTCTCAAAACTTTATAAGGACCCATAAGCCTTGGTCTTAATTTCCCCTTCTTGCCAAATCGTACCATAGTCGTAATGGGTGAGACTTTCAAGAGAACACAATCACCAACCTTAACTCAAGATTTCTTCTCCTCGCATCGGAGTAGGACTTTTGTCTACTTTGGGCTATTTCTAATCTCTGCCTTATTAACCTCACCATCTCTAAGGCCTCGATGACCAAATTCGGACCTGGCAAAGCCATCTCCCCTACTTCAAACCACCCAACTAGAGATATACAACACCTACCATATAAAGCTTCAAACGGAGCCATACCAATGCTTGAGTGGTTGCTATTATTGTAAGAAAACTCAATAAGTGGAAGATGTTCATCCCAACTACCCTTATACTCCAAAACACAAGCTCTAGGCATATCCTTAAGAATTTGGATAGTCCTCTCGGCTTGACTATCCGTTTGAGGATGAAAAGCCATGATAAGCTTAACCTTGGTACCAAGACCTCTTTGGAAAGACCTCGAAAAGTGAGAACTGAATTGAGCATCAGGATCCGAAATGATAGAACAAAGGCACCCCATAAAATTTAACCAACTCATGTATATACATCTTGGCATAATCTTCGGCACCATAAGCAATTTTGATCAGTAGAAAGTAAGCCGACTTTCTCATTCTATCCACAACAACCCAAATAGAGTTAAAATGTTTCCTAGTCTTAGGTAACCTAACCACAAAATTCATGTTGACCTCTTCCCACTTACAAGTAGGAATTTCTATATCTTGGGCTAGGCCTTTGATGTTTGACTTTCACGTGTTGGTAATTGTGACATCCGAATACGAACTTGGCAATATCTCTCTTCATACCGCCCCACCAATACACCTCCCTCAAGTCTTTATACATCTCTGTAGAACCAAGGTGAATGGAATAAGATGAATTATGGGCCTCTTTCAAGATCAATTCTCTCAAATCAACCACATCTGGCACACACAATTTACCTTGGTACCTAAGGGAACCATCTCCCCCTTAGGAGAAAACCTCCACTTTACCATCTCTCACCAAGGCCTTCAACTCTAGCAAGGTGGGGTCAACATCTTCTTTGCCTTTACCTCCTCAATCAAGGAAGATTTAGAACCATCAACAACCACTACACCTCCATTATCAACTTCATCCATCCTAACCCCAATCTAGTCAACCGGTGAACCTCTCTAGCTCTTCTTGCCACCATTATCGACATGAACTAGACTACCCATGAACACTCTACTTAGAGCATCGGCCACAACATTAGCTTTGCTAGGGTAATAATGCACACTCGTATCATAGTCTTTAAGGAGCTCTAACTACCATATTTGTCTCAAGATAATATATTTTTGGGTGAACATATAAAGGAGACTCTTGTGGTCGATAAGCACATCAACATGAACCCATACAAGTAGTGAAGCCAAATTTTCAAGGCAAATACCATGACCGCTAATTCAAGATCATGGGTGGGATAATTCTTCTCATACACCTTAAGTTTCCTAGAGGCATATGCTATTACCTTACCATTTTGCATTTATACACACGCAAACCAATTTTTAAGGCATCACAATATACCACAAACCCTTCAAACCCTTCTGATAGAGCCAAGATAGTAGTGAAAATAAGCTTATCTTTCAAAGTTTGAAAACTCTTCTCACATTAATCGGTCCACATGAATTTTGCCTTCTTTTGGGTCAACTATGTCTTAGGGGAAGCAATAGAGGAAAAGTCATTCACAAACCTCCGTTAATATCCCCCAAACCCAAAAAACTCTTAATATCCTATGGAGTCAAGGGTCTAGGCCAATTCTTAATTAGCTCTGTCTTCTTAAGATCCACCTTAATGCCATCACCCGACACCACATGCCTTAGAAAAGCAACCGATTTCAACCAAAACTCATATTTTGCATACAACTTCTCCTCCCTCAAGATTTGTAATACCAGTCTCAAGTGATTCACATGCTTCTCTTCACTATGGGAGTAAATCAAGATATCATCAATAAAACCCCCCATGATCATGTCAAGCTAGGGTTTAAAGACCCTATTTATTAGATCCATAAATATAGTCGATGCATTAGCAAACCCAAAGGATGTGACCACAAACTCAGAGTGCCCATACCTAGTCAGAAAAGTTGTTTTGGGAATATCACACTCCCTCACCTTCACTTAGTGGTATCCAAATCGAAGATCGACCGAAGGTCAATCTTAGAAAGGTGTCTAGCCCCTTGTAGTTGATAAAGGTCATCAATCTTTGGTAGAGGGTACTTGTTCTTTATGGTAACCCTATTAAGTTGCTGGTAATCAATGCACATTCTAATAGAACCATTCTTCTTCTTCACAAAAAACACCGGTGCATCCCAAGGTGACTTACTAGGCCTTATGAAACCCTTTTCCAATAAATCCCTCAATTTATCCTTTTAACTCCTTCAGTTCCATCAGGGCCATACGGTAAGGGGGAATAGAAATGGATTGAGTATCAGAAAGGAGATCTGTACCAAAGTTTATTTTCCTTATGGGAGGAACACCAGGAAGCTCATCGAGAAAGACATCAAGAAACTCATTAATCACTAGAACCGACTTAATAGGAAGGACTTTGGACTCAACATTCCTAAACTGCACAAGATGATAAAGGCAACCCTTAGCAATCAACTTTTTGGGATTTAAGACAAGAAATGAATTTACCCTTGACCACCACATCACGACTTTCCCATCAAGGAAGGGCTCATTAGGGAATTGAAATTCAACCCTATGGGTTCTACAATCAATAGAAGCATGATATGCATGCAACCAATCCATCCCAAGAATGACATCAAAATCCACCATATCTAATTCAACAAAATTACAAGGCAAGACTTTACATGAACACGGGACAATTTCTCTAGACTCTTTTAGCAATAATGGACTCACCAGCGGGTGTTGACACTTTATAAGTTTCACACAATAATTTGGGACTAACATGAAGTTTTTGGCAAAAAAGGAGTAATAAAAAAAAGAGTGGCATCTGGGTCTATCAATGCATATACATCAAAATCAAAAACCTTTAGCATATCGATGACAACATCGAGCACCTCATCCACCCCTTGTCTTCCTTAAAGAGCATAGAATCTATTTTACCTTAGAGCACCCCCTAGTTGGCCTCCCTTATCCCTTGGACCTACATTTGCACCTTGTCCTTGTGGAAAACCATCTCTACCTTTGTTTTAGGTACAAGGATAATCATTAACTTTGTGACCCATTTCACCACAACCAAAGCAAGCATTAGAATTTCTCAAGCATGGGCCACTATGGTTCCTACTACATCTTTGGCACTTAGGGTGAGTCATCCCACCACCACCACCTTGGAATCTTGGATTATCATTAGCAAATCTCTTATTAGGAGCATTAGAAGCCCCTTGGCCTTGGAACTTGTGGCCTTGAGGAAACCAAACACCTTTGGAACCTTGGAAACCACCTTCAAACGAGCCCTCTTTGACTCACCACTTCTTTGTTTTCTAAGCTTTTCCCCCTCTAGTTGCTCTACATATGTCATGAGACGGGACAAATCCATATTACTCACTAGCATGGCGGTACGACACTCTTCATTAACCAAGTTGGACACTCCCAACACAAATTTGTTCATCCTTGATCTAGGCTCGGCAACTAATTGTGGAGCATACTTGGAGAGCTTGTTGAACTTGTAGGCATACTCCCTCACAATCATGAAACCTTTTAAGGTTCATAAACTCCATCATTTTAGCGTCCCTTAGATCGATAGGAAAGAACCGATTGAGGAATGTGGCTTTGAACTCTTCCCAAAGGATAGCATTATCATTCCCCTTCTCCAACTTCCATTGTGTAAACCAAATTTGAGTCACCTTTGATTTGATAAGCCGCCAACTCCGCATTTCCCTCCAAATTGACCCCGTAATTGATAGCACCTTGTACACTTCGTCTAACTCTTAAAGATCCTTATATGTCTTGGATCTATGGAACTCTAGTAGGTTCATTCTTGTGAAATCCCTCACCTTAGAAGCCGGAGTAGGAGCATGAAGAAGTTGGGCCCCTTGGTTAATTTGGTTGGTCATCGCATGAGACAGCATTGTAATAGCATCTTGGAATTCATCTTGGACTACCCCACCACCTTGAGGAGCGGGAGGGGTCGATTGCTCCTTGGGCATACAGGCTCTATTAGTCTCTCTCTCGGGATAGGCATGATCTAGAAGAGCGAAAAGCATTCGTGAAGCTAAAAGCCTTACACTTATATCTAAAGCACAATATAGAACACGAAGAAGTGAAACATTTCCTAAAATGCCTCATAGCTCCCATTCATAGTTATGGCACGCTTCACAATCACGAACAAGACTCTAATCGACGCAGTGTGTTGGATTTCCGAGGATCGTTAACAAGCTAGTGCTCTGATACTAATTTTGTCACGAACCAAGCCTACGGCCTAGACGTGAGATGGCGAATGGAAACCCCAAGGGACCTAAACAAGCATCTTAGCATATCAATCACACATCCTTGATAACAGAAGCAAAGTAAACAATCCTCAACAAATATAATAAAAACGGAAGCTGGACTAAGGGAAATGTTAATATTAATAAAAGCCTAAAGAGTCAAGCTCATAGCATAAGCACATCATACTATCCAATAACACCTCTAACATAGAATTGAGCGGGGGCCCCAAACACTCTCTGGGCTCGCCCTCATAATAACAAGTGTTCTACATAAAGAAGTCTCAAAATAGCAAGAGTACTGCAGATAGTGTTCTCAGACTTGAGGACTCACCAAAGCTTATATCCGAAGTATCAACTAGCCACGTGGAGGATGATCAAAAGGTGCTCCGGTCCCTACATGGTAATATCATGTAGGCATAGAATATATCTTAGCACATTTGAATGTACTACGTATGCGGGATGCAATGCAACAAGACATAAGCCAATATAGTCAAAATGTATAATCATAAGCAATTTGCATGCTTGATCAATGCTTATAATAAAACATGCTTGTAAATCATTAATCTTGCACAATATATACATAGCATACGTATGTGTGGGAAGTAACCTCAACCTACATACACCAAGTAGCTACAACTTGGAATCCAAGGCATGACACCCCCTTGGTAAGGTGGACAGGCATGACACCCCTCGGCTAGGTGTGGTTTACTTGCCAAGGTAAACCAAACATCATAACATGACTAGATAGATCCACTAGTATAGCAAGGGTAATAATCATAATCCTATGATGGTACATAGTTTAGATACAAAAGACTTTATATAAGGACCCCTTGAGTCGAGCCCCCATCCTAAGCCTCAATCGATTCTAAGTCAAATCCCACGGAATACTTGAAATAATTATAACTTGTACAACTTGTAAGAAACATGGAAACATGATATGAGTTGCTCTTGAAACATGTTTGACCTCTAATTGTGAGCCTAAGTTGAAACATGTGAGTAGATAATAATCATACACGAACCTTTGCTTTAATAAGAATGGCTCAAAAGAGATAAAAATCTTGAAATAGGGCTTAACGTGATACTTGTATAATCATAGATACTTTTTTATAAATTCAATACATGCTTGAAAGCTCTTGATCATCATATAGTCACTTGACTTGTAAATCATGAAATAGATCATCAATAACTTGAGAATTCTTGACTTAACATTTTATGAAGCACATGGTAGGTTCATGATACTAGTTTAAAATCATGCAATTCAAGAGTGAAATAAGATGAGTAAACTTAATGCAAATCAACCCACTAACATGTAGTAAAACCCTCATATAGGGTACGTTGAAATCTATCATCAAGATTTATAATAGATTATAGTTTCATAGTTCAAAACACGCATAGTCTCAACAGACGAAGATCAACTCGTAGTGTAAGCTTAAAATAAATATCATGCATAATCAACAATACATTGATAAAACTCCAACACAATTCATGCTCATATTTCATAATAAGAGATACTCATAAGTAATACAACTTGAAATCATGATATTTTCTTAAAAAGAAAGGTTGGACTCCATGGATGAAAGGACCCAATAGATGAAACCCATATACCTCAAACTTGGGTTTTCTTGAGATGAGCTTGAAGGAAACTTTGAGCTTGAAGTGAATCCTTGAGTTCCAAAGTTAAGCTTGAAATCCTTGAATTTGGTATGAGATATTAGGTTAAGTCTTGGAGAGGTTAGTGTGAGGGTTTTGAGTGATATAGAGTTGAAAAATGGCTAATTATGGGTGATTTCACATTTTAGTAGGCATGGGACTATGACCCCAATGCCCTTGGGCACAAAAGAAACCAAGAAAAAGTTTGTACTGGTTCGCGTCTAGTCCACAACACTAACTTAATGCGAAGGACATTTTTACACTACTCTGTGCCCCTGGCACATTGTATCAGGGCACGAATGCTCTCTGGAATTCATAAAATTAGCAAAAATCTAAAATTTGAGTTATACCTATTTTCCACTCAATTTTTCCCCCGATCGAAAATATAAAGTCATATTTTTTTATATCATGCACGAATTTTGAGATATATAAAAATTACGATTATGGCATTCTGAAGCACATTTTTGGGGCTTTTCAATGGTTAACTTGACCTACAATGAAAGTATAAAACAAAAAATTTTGATGTTGCGCGACATGTTGAACTTGAAGACGAGTGGCTTGGTGTTGCTAAAATTACTGCTAAAGTCTTTGTGGTTGAATCAAGTGGTATGAAATCTTCAGTCTTCTAGTGCAAAAAAGATTGAAAAAAGGAAAGGGTAAGAAGACTGAGGAAGGATCCTTTGAGAAAAATGACAAACCAAATTCCAAGAAAGAAAAAAAGGTTTTTAAGAAAAGAGACAAGAGTAAGATGAAGTGCTACAGGTGCCATGATCTGGGGCATTACACTCGTGAGTGTACCGAGCTGAAAAAGATAGCATTCTTAAATGCATCTCCAAGTATTGTATATGTTAAAAGCACTAAGTTGAGATTAAGAAGCTTTTGTATAGTTTCATCGAGTTACATATGGATCTAGATGAATTTATGTGGGGAACAATGCAAGACTTGAAGTCAAGAGAATAGGTACTTGCAAAATAGACTTGCATGATGTTTTGTATACTCCAAACATTCGACGAATTTTAGTATCTGTCTCAGTGCTTTTAGATGATGATTTCGCTTTATTTTTTAGTCGTAATGGTATTAGAATATCACTAGATAATATTTTGTATGCTTTTGGACTGCGCTATGATCGTTTCATCATTTTAGATTGTAATCTTCCAACTTATGACTATTATGTTTACTGTTGTATAATAGAAATGTTATTACATGGCATGCAAAAATTAGGTCACATAGGGCAAGAACGAATGAGTCAGTTGGCAAAAGACGGAAATTAAGGTCCTTTATCTTAAATTACCGACTTGTGAAAATTGTCTTGCTATAGAGAATACACAAAAATAAAATACCCAAAAAATATGCTTCAGAAATGCTCATAATCACAATATGTCAAAATTTGTGCATGATATCAAAAATTCGACTTCATATTCTTGATCGGGGGCAAAATTGAGTGGGAAATGGGTATAACCACGATTTTAGAGGACCCGTAGTAAAAAATAATTTTTACAAAATTTTCTTATCAAGTGTGCATCCGCGACCAGGTTGTGATGCGTACTAGACGCGGATCAGTGTAAAATTATCCTCCGTGATGGGTCCGCGTTGTGGATCAGACGCGGATCAGTTCAACTTTTTCCTTAGTTTTTCATTTCGACCCAAGGGCCTTGGGGTCATAGCCCTATGCCCCCTTATGCATAAAAAGCCTACACTTAGCCATTTTTCAACTCTATATCAATCAAGATCCTCTCAAAACCCTCTCCAAGACTTAGCTAAATATTTTATCCAAAATCAGGTGTCTCAAGCTTGATTTCAGATCTCAAGAACTCCTTTCAAGCTTCAAGTCTCCTTCAAGTCTACATCAAGGAATTCTCAAATTTAGGTATGTGAGTTTCATCTATTGGGTCCTTCCACCCATAGAGCTCAATCTTCTTTTTTATGAAAATTGCATGTTTTCGAGTTGTATTATTTATTGGTATCTTCTATTATGGATTATGAGTATAAATTATGTTAAAATTTTATGAAAAGTTAATTTATTATACATGACTATCTATTTTAAGCTTGTATTATCAATGAGTTTTGTCTATTGAGACTATGCATATTTTGAGTTATGAAACTATGATCTATTATGAGATTTGACGATGAATTTCATAGTATTCTATATGAGGGTTTTACTATGTGTTGGTGGATTGATTTTCATTGAGTTTTCTCATATTATTACACTCTTGAGTTGCATGATTTTGAACAAGCATTATACACTCACCAAGTGTTTGACAAAATTTCTTGACAAGGATTCTTATAGTTATTGATGATCTATTGCATGATCTATGAGTCAAGTGACTTTATGATGATTTTGGGCTTTCAAAAATGTGTTGAATTCATGAAAATGTCTATTATATTGTAAATGCCGGATTAAACCCTTTTTCAAAGATTTTACCTCTTGTGGGTATTTGATGTTAATGCAAGGGTAATGATTGATGATGATCTATTCTTATGTTTTAAAGTTAGGCACACCATTAGAGGTCAAAAATGATTTAGAGCTACTCATGTCGTGTTTCGATGTTTCTAATAAATTGCTAAAGTATGATTATTTCGATTATTCCATGGGATTAGGCTTAGCACCGATGGATGGAGGGTTTCATTAAACTATGTGCCAACATAGGAGTATACTTTACCCTTACTTTACGAGTGGATCCATTTAGTTCACTCTCTCTTGAAATTCTTTCTGAAAAGGGACGGGCTCCCGTAAGGCTAAGTTTCTCATAAAATCCTTTTTGAAATGGGATGGGTTCTCGTAAGGGGGTTACTTCTTCGAAATGGGATGGGCTCCCGTAAGGTGAAGTATGGTTTACCTTGGCAAGTAGACCACTTTTTTACCGATAAGCGGTAATCATCGGGATTCCAAGTTGTAGCTCGCTTGGTCTTATTATTTGTCGGTTGAGGTCTCTTCCTATATATGTATTATGTTCTATTCAAGTTGAATAATTTATAAACATGTTTTACTTCAAGCATTGATCATATATATCATATTGAAATTATGCTCATTTATTGCCTATTACTATGCATTTTGACTATATAGGTTGATGTCTTGTTGCATTGTGTGCCCTACATACTTAGTACATTCAAATGTACTAACGCATACTTTATGCCTACATGATATCACCATGTAGGGATCGAAGCTCCTCCTATCATCCTCTATGTGGATAGTGAGATTCTACGAAGATAAGTTGTGGTGAGTCCTCAAGTTCAAGGACACTATCTACTTTCTTGCTATTTTAAGACTTCTAGTGTTGGACATTTGACATTATGACGGTGAGCCCAGAAAGTGTCTTGGCCCCCGATCCATTCTAATTTTAGAGGTGTTGTTGGAATATTGTGATGTATTTATGCTATAAGCTTGACTCCTTATGTTTTTATGATATCAAAGACTTCTCGTAGTCCCACCTCCCATTGTATATATCTTTTGTTGTTGTTTACTTTGCTTCTGCGACTAAGGATATGTGATTGATATGCTAAGAGGCTTGTCTGGGTCACTTCGAGTTCCCATTCGTCGTGTCACATCTATGCCCTTGGCTTGGGTCGTGATAAAAAACCTTTTGGGAAAGCTAAGAGAGCTGAGTTCCTAAGAGAGCTGAGTTCCTACTTTAATTAATCCATTCTGATATTCACGGTCCAATGAATGTGAGGGCAAGGTCTAGTGCCACATATTTCATACATTCATTGATGATTTCACGCGCTTCGGTTATGTCTACTTAATTTCTCATAAATTTGAAGCATTAAAGTTCTTTGAAAGATACATGAATGAAGTTGAAAATCAACTAGATAAAAGAATAAAGGTTCTGAGAACCGACCGAGGATGTGAATATATGTCAAATCAATTTGAAGAGTTATGTAATGAAATGGGCATAATCAGAAAGTTGACTATTCATTATTGCATATGGTAAGGTCAATGATGGCACAATCGAATTTGCCTATCCCCTTTTGGGGAGATACATTATTGACTGCGACCTACATTTTGAATAAGGTGTCTTCTAAATCAGTAACTTTCAGTGCTTTTGACCTTTGGACTAGTCATGAAACAAACCTAGATGATCTACGACTTTGGGGTTGTGCTACTTACATTAAAGATCGTTTGGGTGAGTTTGGTAAATTAAGTCCAAAAGGAAAGAAATGTATCTTCATTAGATATTCAGAACGCTCCAAAGGGTATGTGTTCATTGATGAGTTGGAAGATGGAAGTGTGACTGAAATTGAATCATGAGATATCAAGTTTTTTAGAAAAAAAAATTTCAAGAAGAAATGATATAATTGAAGGTGAGCCTCTATACGAAATATTGAATTCAGAAAACAAGAAAATGTCATCAGATACACTCTACGAGGCAAATGATCAAGAGATAATTCCAGATCCAAATGGGAGTTCTGAAACCCAAATTCCTATAGAGGAATCTGAATCTCAACTGCGTAAAAGTACAATAAAAGGAGTACCTAAACGATCTTATAAAATTAAAGATTATGTTTTCCTAGTATTTCCTATGGAGTTGAATGAACTTAACTCTGTGATTGAGGCTTTGTCGAATCCTGAAAAGTATAAATGGTTGAAAGCGATAGAAGAAGAATTAGAGTCCATGAAACCAAAAAGGTCTGGGATCTAGTTGACCTTCCACAAGGACTTAAATATAATGGAAATAAGTGGACTCTCAAGGTTAAATGTAAATC
>JAABOM020061001.1:0-11388 GCA_011800125.2 Solanum clarkiae
CATTACAATTGGGATATAAATCAGTTTGATGTGAAGAATGCCTTTCTTAATGGTGAATTAGAAGAGGAAGTTTATTTAGAAATTCCACCTGGCTTTGATTCCGTAGATGGAGACAATAAAGTTTGCAGATTAAGAAAGGCCTTGTATGGATTAAAACAGTCTCCTCATGCCTGGTTTGGAAGATTTACTAAGGTTATGATGATCTTAGGATACAAACAGAGTCAAGGGGATCACACACTATTCTTCAAACATTCTCAAGATGGGAAATTAGTCGTGCTTCTTGTGTATGTTGATGATATTATTATTACAAGTGATGATATTTCCAAAAGGCACACTCTACAAGCTCGGTTGGCCTCCGAATTTGAAATGAAAAATCTTGAAAGATTGAAATATTTTCTTGGGATAGAGGTAGCTCAATCGAAGGAGGGATTTTTTATTAGCCAGAGAAAATATGTTCTCGATCTTCTTAATGAAGCAGGGAAGCTTGGATGTAAACCCTCCAATACTCCTATTGAGGTGAATCATAAATTAGGATATGAAGAGGAGAGTCCTCCAGTTGATAAAGGACAATATCAGAGGTTAGTTGGGAGGTTGATATATTTGGCTCATACTAGACCGGACCTAGCCTATGCTATTAGTGTTGTGAGTCAATTCATGCATAATCCTAAAGAAAAACATATGCAAGCAGTTGAGAAGATTCTTCAGTATCTCAAAGCCACTCCCGGTAAAGGACTGTTATTCAGGCGTGATGGAAATCTCTCTCTAGAAGTCTATATTGATGCAGATTATGCTGGATCTGTTACTGATCGTCGATCTATCACTGGTTATTATATGTTTCTTTGTGGTAATCTTGTGACATGAAGGAGTAAGAAGCAAGATGCAGTTGCCAGATCGACTGCAGAAGCTGAGTTTCGAGCTATGACTCAAGGTGTTTGTGAATTACTGTGGCTGAGAATTATACTTGATGATCTTAAAATAAGATATAAAGGATCTATGAAGTTACTTTGTGATAATAAGTCTGCCATTTGCATAGCTCATAATCCTGTTCAACATGACCAGACAAAACACATTGAGATCGACCGCCATTTCATCAAAGAGAAACTAGATAGCGGGCTGATCACAACTCCGTATATTCCTTCTGGACTTTAAAAAGCTGATATTCTGACAAAGGTACTTCCCTCAGATAGATTTCAAGAACTCAGTAGCAAGTTGGGAATGATAAATATCTATTCCTCAGCTTGAGGGGGAGTGCTATAAAATATAACATTTTATTTTATTTATTCTTTTATTTTTTTTGTATTCTAGAATAGTCTGTGGGCTTAGCCCAATATGTAATTCATTCTCTTTATAAAGAGACTCTGTGTACAAAATTAAAGATAAGAAAAGAAACCCTAATTTTCAAGTTATTGTAATATTTCAATGAATGCAATGTTTGGATAGATTATATTAATATCATGCATCCATAATTTGAATGATAAACCTAAAAGAAATTGTAGGATATGTGGAAGAGTGAGTTTTCATGAAAAGACATGGTAAATGATAAAATAGAATAAAATTAAGAAGAAGATATTAAAGTAACGGCGCAACCACACTAAATCAGTTGTTATACAAAATGGGTTTACTCATTGTTACCTAATAATGAATTTAAATGATATGATACAATGAAATTTAAATAATAATCAAAATAAACACTGAATATAAATTAACACTACAATACAATATGACAGGTAACAAGCATCCGAATGAAGGGTAAAAGTGTCTCAGGAAAAGCTGTCTTTTTTAAAAAAAGTTTCTACACAACAATTTTTACTATTGCTTAAAAGCACTTATTTTAATTTACTCTCTAAATGAACACTTTCTTTTATTAAAAAAAAAAAAGAATACTTTAATTTCTAAAAAAGCTAAACAGGATATTATTCAGTAATGACAAAAGGCTTGAGAATGGGCCTGTACATTTAAGCCCAATCCAAATCAGGAGCCCAACATATATCATCCTCTTCGGTTTCACATGTGAAATTATATTGCCTAAGTTGTTGTTATTATAAGCTATAAAGGTAAGTTGGCATTTAGTTATTTTATTATACTATCTATTTATTTATATCTATCTATACTATATTAAAAGCGCGACGGCCATTAGAAATTTTGTTTGAACTTTTTGCCCTTTATTAAAAGACTTTTATTTAGACAAAATTATTTTTCACTATTTTTCTTTAAATTCTTATTTAATTATATTTTTAATATTGTTTTTTAGATTCATAGGGCAAAATGATAAAAATTAGGGCTAAAATTCAGAGTCCTCAAATATAAAAATTGACCAAAAATTATAGTTCTACGCGAGAAAAGGAATTTGTGGATGAAAATTTCCACTAAAATTGAGCTTGTATCAAGGGAGAAATCATCAACTAAAGTTTTCGAATCATGGACATAAAATCCCTAATTTTTGATATTCAAAATCATGAAATTCAAGATAAAAGTCAAGAAAACTAATGAATTTGGTGAAAGAAACATTTATCGAAGAGTTCTCCACAAAAAGTTTCGTCAAAAATCGCCTCAAGGAACTTGAAATATTGAAAATGGAGTAAAAATGATGTTTATCACAATTAAGAACTGTACAGATGAAAATGTACTCCGCGAACGCGGTGAGGGAGCCCGTGAATGCGAAGTTGAGTTCCAAACTCCTTCACGAATGCGGAGCCCCTTCTGCTTGAAATGATCTCAATTGATTCCTCGTTATACGTAGAGAGTAATGGTACCTGCACTAGAAACAACAAAAACACAACTATTGAAAACTCGGAATGGACCCTCAAGGTCTACTCGTAAACCAAACTTTACAAACCAGACATGCATCTATATTAGAAACGGTGATCCGAACTCAACAAAATAATCAGAATTCGATTCTGAGAACTCCTCGACACAATTATTAACGCAACTCAACTAAACTAGTTTAAAACTCGATATACCAAAATCGCCCTTGTCAACTCCAAAAATTATGACGAGATCATTTCTAACGTTAGTTTCACCATCCAGAATTACTGAAATTGTCAAAATTTTGTTTCGAGCATTTGAACTCTAAAAGTTGACCAAAGTCAAACTTTGGCTCTGAAAACAACTAAAGAAGCAACTTTAAGTCCAAAGTTTTAATTCCAAATTCTAGGCCAAATTCGTCATTCCAAAGTTAATGGAATCAATAGATTTCTAATCTGACACCTGAAACTCAGAATAACACAAAACTCACTTTTTCAATAATTTAAGCTTCCATTTTTAAAACACAAAATTTCAATTCAGACCATACAGATAATTCAATATAGGTCCAAAGAAACTTGCAAAAGTGCAAAACGATAATTTTCACAAGTAAGCTAAAAAATGACCTACAAGGTCATTACTGTTTGGCATGGTGTGAAATCATTTTCCCGTGTTGTGTCAAAATTTTTCTTTAAAAAAATAAGTTCTATCAATGACAAACGACATATATTAATTACGTCTTCACCCTTCAACACTCACTTGATCATGTTCACCCCTAGCTACTTAACCCCATAGCTTGGCCCCGTAGTTACACTACTAAAAAAGTTCTTAAAAGAGACCTCAAAAATAATTCGCTTAAAAGAGACCTCATGAGGTCTCTATTTCACTGAATATTAATTTTTTTTTAAAAAAAAGGGACCTCATGAGGTCGATTAATAAAAAAAAATCCACAAACAATAACACCAATATTATGAGATTTTTTTAAAATTAAGATTGGGCTTAGAAGCCCATTTTATTCAATCAATACTTGATCTATGAAGAGGCCAATGTCCTGACTCGTAAATACAATAAAAGACTAAGTGCGAAGCACCGACTTAATAAATAAAATAAAAAAAAAGAATATATTAGAAGCTAAGGGTTTCCTAAAAAGGGATCCCTTTTCAAGAAAATCTCTTCATCTTCTATGCTTCGTGTGCTGCGATCAGTGGATCCCCAGCAACACATCTCACTTTTACCTCTTCTACGTTTCAAACTATCTGCATCCTTCCTCTGATGGATCTGTGATTACCGGTCATCGTTTCTTTCCTTTTATCTTCTTCTTACCTTGTGAATTTTCAGGTGACTTGTTCGATGCATTTCTTGATCTAAAGAACCCAAGACCTTTCTGCATTTTTGACCAGTAAGCTTCTTTTATCTATTTATTTTTTGCCTCCTGACTCTTGGTTATTTACCTTTGTCCTTGCTTCTCATATCAGTATTATGAGATTGGTATTAATTTTTTTTTTAAAAAACAATGACCTCACGACATCTCTAGAGATTTAAAAATAATTATTATTATATTAAAAAAGAGCTCCCAAGCTCTCTAATTAGACCTTTTCTAAAAAAAAAAACTGCCTGATAATTTTTTTCTCAAGCTCTTTTCATTAACTCAAAAAATTCTCTTCATTAAAATAAGATCTCATAATTTAATTAGTTTATTCACCTGGTCCTTTTCTCAAAAATCCCTAATTTTCATTGAGGAAAAATCCACAGCTCCTCCAGCGGCAACGACGAAGTTTGCCGCAGCAGGAGTTCCACCGATGGAGTCCGCAGTAGCACGAGGTTTTTGAAACTCTTTCGTCTCCAACATTTGTAAGTTTTAAAATTCTCATAATTTTTGCTCATTTCCTTAAGTTACATTTTTTTGTTATGTAAAATTAACATGTTGATTAGTGATAACTTTAAATAGGTAAGAGTTTCATATTTTGAACAGTTGTATTATGAGTTTCATATGATTGTACATGGTTAAACTTTAGTTACTAATTTGTTTTGTTTCCTCTGATAAAACAAACTTGATATATACATAGAGCAAAATATTCTCATTTTGTGCATAACGATCTCAATTTTGAGACTGAGATAAGTTTGATTTGCGATA
Source organism: Solanum clarkiae (assembly GCA_011800125.2). Classification (NCBI taxonomy): domain Eukaryota; kingdom Viridiplantae; phylum Streptophyta; class Magnoliopsida; order Solanales; family Solanaceae; genus Solanum; species Solanum clarkiae. The sequence continues at coordinate 4,877 of JAABOM020061001.1, forward strand.
CATTGAGCCTTAAAGCCTGAAATAGAAGGTAGAGTTAGGTGAATAGGTTCTTCATAAGCATGTGAGTTTCTTACCACTAGGCAAAATGCAATTACTGTACACTTATGTGCAATATGATTTATAAGGTATTAATATGATTTTCTTTGTGTGTAGGGCAAGAATCGACTTGTTTTCTCGAATAATGAGCTAATGTTTACTATGAAGATGAAGAAGAGGATGAATAGGATCATGATCACTATGAAAGCGTTAATGAACATGATAATGATCAAGATTGAGGTAGCATGAATTAAATGCAGATGTTGATCAACTTGTTGATCATACAATGTAGGTAATATTTGATCTAAATCCAGACATATGAACTATCTAGTGATGAAAATGCAGATATTTTTTTATTAATAAATTATCTTCCAAGTGTTATGCTTGATTATCCTATTGTGAAAAATTATACTTTATAGTAATATAAAGTGTAAAATATTCAATTCTAGTTTTATTCTTAGTTGTGCTCTTAGTATACTAACCTTTACTGACTTTACTGTCCAATTTTATATATCTTGACATTACACTGTGTGCACTGAAAATATAATGAAGTTAATTCTAGTAGGTTTATTATTCATGTACCATATGATGATATGTTGATAGATATCATGAAGAAGTTGTAAATGACCCTAACCTTTCCAATTCTTACTGTGTCCAATGTGGAATGTTGCTCGGCTTGAAATTCTACGGTACAACACGATGTTGTTGCTATTTTTTTCTTTTCAAAGTACAAAATCTATATGTCCAATGTGGATACTGCAATCTGGAGAAACCATAGATTTTGTAGATTGCATTCTTCGCATTGGACACATAGATTCTGCATTTTGAAAAGAAAAAAAAGGAACAACATTATTTTGTACCTTAGAATTTTCAACCTGAGCAACATTTTACATTGGACACAGTAAATATCGGCTAGGTTATGGCCATTTACAGCTTTTTCATGATATCTATCAACATATCATCATGTGGTACTTGAACAAATAAACCTGCTAGAGTTAATTTCAGTGCACACAACATAGTGTCAAGATATATAACATTGAATAGTAAAGCTAGTGAAGGTCAGTATACTAAGAGCACAAAGAAGAAGTGAAGTAGAATTGAATATTTTACATTTTATAGTACTATAAAAGACAAACTTTTTACTATAGAATAATCAAGCATGTCACTTGGAAGACAATTTATTAAGAAAAAATATCTGCATTTTCATCACTAGATAGTTCATATGGTTGGATTTAGATCAAATATCATCTATATTGTATGATAAACAAGTTGATCAACATCTGCATTCAGTTCGTCAGCGCCTTAATCTTGATCATTATCATGTTCATTAATGTTTCCGTCATGATCAAGATCCTATTTATCATCTTCTTCATTTTCATCAATAAACATCTGGAAAACAAGTCGATTCTTGCCCCCACACATAAAAAAATCATATTAATACCTTATAACTCATAATGCACATAAGTATAATAGAATTGCATTTTGCCTAATAGTAAGAAACTCACGTGCTCATCAAGAGCCTTTCGAGTGTACTATTCAGGTGGTAGAAGAAACATTTCGGGCCTGTATGATAGATTTTGGAGCCTAATGGGATTAACATTTGTCTTTAGTTGAATTTGCAGGTGCAGAGAACAAGGAACAGGCGATTTCGATAGTTTTCTGTGGGTGTTAGCCCATGGATTCTAGCACTGTGAGGGTCCGACACAATATTCTTAAAAAATCATACGAATGAGTCCGCAATGACCCGGGCAAGAGGCCCAAATGGCCTCGCGGCGGCGGGGGATGCCTGGTAAGAATTTATGGGCCAAGGAACATGACACAAGCGATTTCGGCAGTTTTCTGTGTGTGTTAGCCCACGGATTCTAGCGCTGCAAGGGGATCCGATGCAACATTCCCCAAAAAATCATACATATGAGTCCGCAATGAGCCCGACTAAAGGCCTAGGTGGCCAGGCGATGACGGCGGATGACTGGTAGGTTTTTATGGGCCAAGGAACAGGATACAGGCAATTTCGGCAGTTTTCTATAGGTGTTAGCTCACATATTTTGGCGTTACTGGGGGCTCCGCCACAACATCCCCAAAATATCATGTGGGTGGGTCCGCAATGAGCCTGGTAAGAGGTCCAGGTTGCCCAGCGGTGGCGAGGGACGCCGGATATGATTTTATGGGCCGAGGAATAGGAAACAGGCGATTTCGACAGTTTTCTATGGGTGTTAGCCCACAGATTCTGGCACTATAGGGAGTTTCAATGCAACATTCTTGAAAAATCAAACGGATGGGTCCACAACGAGCCCGACAAAAGGCCCAGGTAGTCCGGCTGCGGCGGGGATGCCTAGTAGGAATTTATGGGCCAATAAATAGTAAATGAGTAGTTTCAGTAATTTTCTGTGGGTATTAGCCCACGGATTCTGCCTCTGCAGGGGGATCCAGCATAACATTCCTGAAAAATGATACGGGTAGATCTGCAATGAGCTCGCCAAGAGGGCTAGCTGGCCTGATGACAGCGGGAAACATTTGGTAAAATTTTTATGGGCCAAGAAACAGGAAAACATGCGATTTTGATAGTTTTCTGTGACTGTTAGCCCACAAATTCTGGCGTTGTGGGGGGCTCTGGAGCAACATTCCCAAAAAATCATATTTATGGATCCGTAACTAGAACAACAAGAGGCCCAGGTACCCTCACGGTGGCGAGGGATGCTTGGTAGGATTTTATTGGCCAAGGAATAGGAAACATACGATTCAACAGTTTTTTGTGGGTGTTAGCTTACGGATTCTGGCGCTGCAGGGGGCTCAGGTGTAACATTCCTGAAAAATCATACAAGTGGGTCCGCAGCGAGCCCAAGAAAGAGGCCTAGCTGGACCGCTAGCGGTAGGGGACTCCTGGTAGAATTTTACTGGCAAAGGAAAAGGAAACAGATGATTTCGGCAGTATTCTATAAGTTTTAGCCCATGAATTTTGGCGCTGCAGGGGACTCCAGCTCAACATTTCTGAAAAATCATATGGGTGGGTCCATAACGAACCCAATAAGAAGCTCAAGTGGTACGACGACGCCAGGTAACACCTAGTAGGATTTTATGGGACAAAGAACAGGAAATAGATAATTTTGGCAGTTTTCTGTAGGTGTTAGACCACGAATTCTGGCGCTACAGGGGGCTACGATGCAACATTCCAAATAAATCATACGGGTAGGTCCATAACTAGCCCGGCAAGAGGCCCAGGTGGCCCGGTGGCAGCAGGGTACGCCTGGTACGATTTTACTGGCCAAGGAACAGAAAATAAATAATTTTGGCAGTTTTCTGTGGGTATTATCCCATGGATTCTGGTGTTATAGCATGCTCTGGCGCAACAATCTTGAAAAATCATAATGGTGGGTCCATAACGAGCCCAACAAAAAGCCCAGCTGGCCCAACAATGGGGGGAGATGCCTTTAGTTTATGGGCTAAGGAACAAGAAACAGGCGATTTTAATAGTTTTCTGTGGGTTTTAGCCTGTGGATTCTAGCGTTGCAAGGGGCGCCGGCATAACATTCTGAAAAAATCATATGGGAGGTTCACAACGAGCTCGACAAGAGGCCCAGGTGGCCCAGCGGCGGCGGGGGACGCCTAGTAGAATTATATTGGCCAAAGAACAGGAAACAAGCGATTTCAACAATTTTTTGTGGGTGTTAGCCTACAGATTCTGGTTCTGCAGGGGGTTTCAGCTCAACATTCCTGAAATATCATACATATAGGTCCACAACGAGCTCGGCAAGAGGCCTAGGTGGCCCAGCAACATCGACGAATGCCGTTATGATTTTCTGGGCCAAAGAACAGGAATCAGGTGATTATGACAGTTTTCTATGAGTGTTAGCCCACGAATTTTAGCGCTGTAAGGGGCTCCCTGGCATAGCATTCCCAAATAATTACACGGGTGGGTCCGCAAAGAACCTGGCAAGAGGTCTTGGTGGCACGGCGACGGCGGGGGACGCCTGGTAGGATTTTATATGCCAAGGAACATGAAACAGTCGATTTCGGCATTTTCTTTGGGTGATAGCTCACTGATTGTGATGTTGCAGGGGACTCCGACGCAATATTTTCAAAAAATCATATGAGTGGGTCTGCAACGAGACCGGCAAGAGGCCCAGGTGTCCCAGCGGCATCGTGGTATGCCTAGTAGAATTTTATTGGCCAAAGAACAGGAAACAGGCGATTTTAGCAGTTTTCTGTGGGTGTTAGCCCACAAATTCTGGCGCTGCAGGGGGTCTGGTGCAACATTCCTGAAATATCATATGGTTGGGTCCGAAACGAGTTCTGCAATAGGCCCAGGTGGCCGGCAACATCGACAAATGCCTGGCATGATTTTATGGGCCAAGGAACAGGAAAAAGGCAATTTCGAAAGTTTTCTGCAGGTTTTAGCCCACGATTCTGGCGCTGCAGATGGTTCTGGTGAAACATTCCTGAAAAATCATACGGGTGGATCCTCAACGAGCCGGACAGGAGGCCTTGGTGGCCATGGAACAGGAAACAGTCGATTTCGGCATCTTCTTTGGGTGTTAGATCACGAATTCTGACGCTGCAGGGGGCTCCAGCAAAACATTCCCAAGAAATCTTATGGGTGGGTCTGCAATGAGCACGACAAGTAGTGATTACCTCAAAGTAACCTCCTTTTCTCTCATGTAGTGATCTACATTAGTGTGGGTAATAAGACAAGCATTAGTAACTACTAAACATGTCTTGGCATTCCAATCTAATTTAAAAATAAACTTCGGGTAGCAACTCGTAATCATCGACCCAACGATGTTATTTCATCCTTTCCACCCCTAAGCATATGTGTCTACTACCCATTCTATATATATGGCATATACAGCATAGTTTAGGTCCGTAACATGCTGGAAATAGTCCACAATTCACAGCACACACCAACTCCCCACTACATGCAACCAGGTAGCACAACATTACACCATTTCCCTATATCTTGACGTCAACAAGACAAAACTATCCGGACTACAAACAACCTTAAAACAGTCCCAGAACAGTACCAAATCAGTCATGAAGGATGTGAGGCAATAGCCTTCCATCCATCAGCCCACAAGTCCCAATCAAAATCACACTTAAGATAGCACAATAGAACTCGGTTTTAAGTTAAACAAAATCAGAGCAACAACCTTAGATTAATATCTGTAACTTAAACCATGTTAAGAACATCAACTTCTTTTCATAATCCAGCCTTCAAACCATAGAGAAGTCACTAAGAAAAAAGAAAAGTGTGCAGCAACTTTCTAAGCACATGATGTCCGACCTTTGTTAACTAGCATATATTTCTTATTTTTCATGGGAAAAGTATTACTAAATACATGGATATTTCTACTTACCTTAGCCTTCAAGATTGACGTTTCCTTCAAGAACCCTAGAGGGTTTTATTTGCTGTGTTGTGAAGTGAGGTAAAAAGTAAAAGAAAGTCTTTAGGAAAGCTGAAAATTGTTCCAAAGTGAAATGACTTAAGAGACTGTTTTTAAGCCCTTTTAAAGGGTCTCTTTGGCCAACTTTCTCCTAAGCTTTTGATTACATATTAACACATATTAATAAGCTAGTGATGCAGCAGCTTAGCCCTCACACTTGGGCCTAAATGGGTCTTAAAGTTGATGGTCCTTGGCTGCCCATTTTTCTAATTTCTCTTCACTTAGTTTAGGTCCAATTAGTCAAGTGGGTTGTGATGTACTTGGCCCTTCTTTTATTCATCTTGGGCTATACGTATTGTACAGTTATGATGGTAAAACACGGGCTAAATTTACACTCTTAACATAGACTTTATTTATGATCGGACTTGGACAGATTTGGCGTCGGGTCTCGTCTCTGTTTAGCTAGCATAGTTTAGTTAATCATGTAGGTGACTTACATACTAGCTTCCTAAGTCCTACAAGCACATCATTTCTTTCACCTCGTTTAAGGTCGTAATCTCCTCAATTTGACTTAAAACTTATTTACACTTGAACCTCTTCAGCGTTAGACATACATGTCGCCCTCTAATTTGAGATTCAAGCACTTTTAAAAAAAATTAGCGCTTATTGAAAAGCCATATCATGTTTCATTTGCATAGTACTAGTACTGTAAGATGTGAATTGTTACATCCTCCCCCCTTTAGGAATATTCGTCCTCGAATGTTAGCACGATTGGATAGCTTAACCAAGTTAAACCTTTACTTACACGAAATTTTGACAACACACTAAGTATTCAATCATATGTACCTATTAGTGTCCCAATTCTGCATGTTGGACTTCTTCTTTAGTTTCAAATAAGTAAGGGTATTTTGATTTCATCGCGTCCTTGGCCTCCTATGTTATCTCTTCTGCTTGCTGGTTTCTCCATAGTAATTTTACTAAAGCTATTTCTTTATTTTTAAGCTTCTTAACTTGATGAGTAATACGGGATGGGTCACCTATGCATTTTCGAAGCATTGAGACATGAAAAACTGGATGAACCATTGAAAGCTCTTGGGG
>JAABOM020061002.1:0-11387 GCA_011800125.2 Solanum clarkiae
GAGTGATTATAAGGGACTTCTTTCTAGTGAGGGCATTTGCACTACTTGAGTAGCATATGACTATACCAGTGATTGTGACGGTTGATGTTCCTTAGCTTATCATAGTTGGATTGTCAGGTATCTCATTATGTTCTTGTTTGTTAAATGACTCCACAATCCTGTTTTGGAAATGATAGCTGGTACCTGAACCAGAGAAGTGATATATATGTCATTAGTTTAGTTGCTATGTATTTCTCTTTGTCTGTGTAGATTAAGTCATCGCTTGAGGAAAAACAACAATTCTAAGTTGAGGGTGTTGATGTGCTGTTAAAATACAACAGATTTGGTACCTGAAACAAGGGACTTTGTGAATTCTTAAAGCGGCTTTTTAATGTTTTAATGTATTTTAATGTTAATCTTGCAGGAAAGTGAGGTTGGCACGATTTTGAAGAAAAGTTATAGATTTTACTGAAGTACAGGCCTTAGAGACAACCTACGAGTCGTAGTGTAAGCTACGAGTCGTAGGGTGGTGTCGTAGTAGAAATCAGAGACGAAAAATAAGAAATTAGCCAAGTAAAGGTCATCCCTACGAGCCCAACCTACGATTCATAATACACACTACGACTCGTATAGATGGACTCGTAGCAAAAATCAGAGGGCCAAAATATTGAACAAAAAAATTAAAGACCAAGACTACAAGACCAATATATGAGTCGTAGCTCAGGAAATGACTCGTACCTATGGGTCTTACTAGTTCAGTCCAAGATGCCAAGAATCTGATAAGAGACCCCGACTACGACCAGTAGGCCAATGTACGAGTCGTAACTGCGACATTTATCAGATGCCAACTGTTTTTCCTGCATAGTTCCTAGGGTTGTTTTGTAAATACTATAAATAGTTTTAAGTAAGGTTTTTGAGGAGAGTTTGAACCGTAGACAATTTTCCATTACATTTTGAAGCTTTTCTTAGGTTTTTTTAGAGTAGATTATTGTTCTCTTTTGGGAAACCCATTTTGGGGATTGAAAATCTTGCCTTATACTCATTGTTGATCAATCAAGCTTGTGGGTTTACAACTTGTGGTGCCTATTTCCTTCATTATTATTGGTGAAACTCACAACTCTGTATTATTCGCATATTTATACGTTTTATCTTGGCCATGAGTAGCTAAGTACCCACAACTTGGGGTTGTGGGAACCATGGGTAGTTGACTTGAGATGACCTAGGTTTTGTGCATGTCTATGATTGGGGCTTTGCATGTTTTGTCTATTTTCCTTCGTGATCAATGTTGTTTGGTGGTGGCCAATACCAAATCCCGCCTAGTATCACGATCTCGACCAAGGTAGTGACGAATAGGAAAAGGGAAGTAGATGACAGGATTCGACTGATGTCTTCTCATCTAATCGACCAAACCTAACCAAGGGGAGGTTGACTGAGAAAATAGGTAATGGTTAGTTGGCACGCATGGTAGCCGACCAAGCGACATTGTGAAATTCGACCTTCACCTTTATAAGAGGGCTAGAAGAACGTAAGTTACCATCCTGCATGCGATTCACAAATTGTAGTTATGTTATCTATGATAATTTAGTCAATGAACCATGGGGAACACAATTCCCAAGTTATCTCCAAAATTGAGTGTTTTCCTGCATTTCAATTAGTGTTTATTTGAATCAGAAATCCCCCCCTCCATGTAGAGATTGTAGTCATAGATACTAGAAATAATTAGTAGTAAAATCTTATAATGAAGCCCTGTATTCCCTATGGATTCAACCCTAACCTTGGTTAGGTTAATTACTGATAGTAACCCTTTCTTATTGGAGCGTGACCATCACATCAACGCACTTCTAGACTCACTGCTTGCTCTTATATCTTGGCTTCCTAATTACTGACTCATAGGGGGAAAATTTTCTAAACAGGGTTGCACGTATCTGCTGGCCTACCCTTATTGACTACCTAACTATATTGTTGAGCGGGGATAGACAAAATCAATAAGGATGCTCTAACATTATCTTCCTGTATTTGAACCAAGCTAGGTGTAAGGGTAGTTGTTACGGGTCTCCCTTACGCGAATCAATCTAGTTTCGTAGCTGAACAAGCTCCTTATATTATTGTGTTCTATTCATTCCATCTCTCGAATCCAGAATGAACAACTAATTTACCCACAGTTGATTAGGCTATGAACTATATATAAAAGCAATATAAGAGTAATCTAGTGGAAACCCATTCATAATATGCAAATATCGAGAACTAGAACATTGTCTATGGCTACAATCCCAGAATACAGGAAGATTAGCCACACATCATTGTCTTACATAACAAAAATAAGCTAATCAACATTCACAATGAAGAATCAAAGGTAAAAACTAACCAAAGTAACCCTAGAATGAAGTTCTTAGTTGTCTCTCCTCTGTTCCGTACAAAACCAGAAAACCTAATGTTCTAAACAAAATATAACTTAAAACTCCTGTATTTCATTTTTTTCCCTTGCGTCTTTAAATTCCGCAACATGGACTTGACTGTTTTGAGTAGATTTTCGATTTAATGTTGACTAGGACGATTTCTCCTTTCTTTGTATATGTCTGCAACGTGGACTTCACCCCTTAACCTGCTTCGCGCCTTTTTCTCCAAGATTTCAGCTTGCACAGCTTTTCCCTAAGTCCCCGACGCGTACTTGAGCCTTTTTTCTGAGATGAATGATTTCTCCACTTAGTTCTGCAGTCATGTTCTTCCTCAAACTCCGGATGTGAGTCCGGACTAGCATATTATGTGCAAAAACCTGCAAAAACACAACCAATAGGTGCACTTGACCCTAGATTAGCAAAATATTCTAAATTACACTAAAAACACCTAGACTCTATAGATTTGTCCTCTGACTAAGATCTATTTATGAGTAGTTTTGGCTAGTTTGGCGTATAAATATGCCTAAGATCAGATGCATCCCTGAAAAATCAATTTGGAAAATAGATAAAGTCTAAATTCGAAAACAAGTGGACTAAGATGGTGTGAGAATCTATAGTAGCTTGAAAGATGCTAGTTCGCCTTTGGATTCTGAAGTCAATGATCACCTAACTAAGGTCTCTTTGCAGTTGCCTGAAGATGCTATTTATTCAACAAAAAACAAGTACAGTATCAGTGCATATAATAATAATGTATTGGTAGGATCACACGGTTACTCCAATAAGTGAAATATATATTAAGCAACTAGAATACATAAACCATATATATATGTACTAAAAACATAATATTCACAGCTAATGCTCCACATTGCAATTTCATACTTATCAAGTTTAAACCAAACTCAGTAATAGTCCTCTCAAAGGACCACATCATAATAAGTAATGTATCAGAACATGACAACTGATCCAATGATGTGTCAAAATGCGACACCTAGTTCAATAATATATTGGAATGTGGTATCCGATTAATAATGTATCCAAACGTGGCACTCGATCCAAAATATATTGATACATGACATCTAATCTACAAGAACAAGCATAATTACAATCACTATAAATAATATGTAATTGACTAGTTAAGTAAGAGATTCATTGCATGCAATTAGATTAAGAAGGGTTATCAGTTATTTGTACATCATCATTCTCTTTCCACATACATGAAAGAAGTACTATGAAGTAGTTAATATTCATATATCATACAAATAGGAATATTAAACCATCACCTACCTCAAATTCAAGCCATGAACTCTATAAAATCAGAGCTTTCCTCTTTTCTAAAGTCTTAGCTCATTCTTGATTTATAAATAAACAAGAAAATACATATAATCAATAATAATGGTATAATTTACCTAAGTTATAGTAAAATTTTGACCTTTGGACACTTTTATGATCATCTCCCCCAACTAGGGCTTTTACCAACCACTAATTATAGGTCTAAATTTTTTCTTATATCAATTTTTCCTAAAATTTAAATTCTAGGAATCGAAGTACAAGTTTAAAAAATGATTAACTTATCTTTAGCAATATAATTGGTGGAAACAAAAGAGAAACAACCCGAGGTCATTTCTGATGTCTCAAGAATGAAGTGGGAGAAACATGAATGAATTGTAGACTTTTTTTTGACTTAAAGCCCACAACTGTCCCTGCATGGAGACAATAACTTGGTAATTGCGTCCCAACCCCTTTAATATGATACACTCTCAAATCACGATGTTAAATAATATACCCTTTGTGCCAAGATCAATTTTGAGAGTTCTACTTATCTGAATTCAGGCTTCATATCATCTTGGCTATTGATTCAAAGGATCAAACTTATAGTCCATCTCCTAATCCATTATAATATTGTTCTAGATCTCACATGACTCAGTTTTTATCTGAAATAAGCCTAGGCTCAAAGTTACCTAACTTACTACTAGAAAGTTCTTGGCTTAATTTCCTTTTCTATTGACCTACCCATAACGTTAGTGTCAGGTCATTATAATAGATATCAATTTACCTATCGCTCACCCCAAGTGATCAAACAAGAAATACTAGGCTAAGGCAAGAATAGAATAGTACCTAAATTAGTGATCAATTGAGGGTACTTATACCGCTTTCCCTTCTTGGTTTCCTACTTTGGTTCCTCAATTTGATAGTGCTTTCATTGGACCTTCACTGACTTAATCTCCTGGGTCATTAACTTCTGAACGTCTCGATCAATAATTACAACTAACTCTTCCTCATATTGGAGGTTTTTGTCTAATAACATTGAGTTACACTTAATGATGTAGTCCCCATCCCTATGATACTTTTTCAGTATAGACACATAAAACACCGGATAAACTCCAAACAGACTAGGGGTTACAACCAATCTATAAGCCACTAGCCCACACACTTAAGGATTTTGAATGGACCAATATAGCAAGGACTAACCTTTCCCTTCTTACCAAACCTTATAATACACTTCATTGGGGATAATTTTAAGAGAACTTCTTCACTAGCCTGATATGTCATATCTCTAATCTTAAGATCTGTATACTCTTTCTATTGACTCTAAGCTTCTAGAAGTTTAGCTTGGATACTCTTTATCTTGTCCTGAGCATCCTCACTAAGTCAACTCCCAAGGGTTCATATCTCCAACCTTAAATCATCTAAGCTAGAGTGATAACTATTATTACAAGAGAACTCACATAATGGTAGGAACTTGTCCAAAGGACCACAAAAGTCGATTACACATGTCCTCAACATGTCTTTTAAAGCTTAGATAGTTCGCTTTGACTGCCCATCAGTTTATGGATAAAAATGGTGCTAAAAAGTGAGTAGTGTGCCGAACTTCTCATGTAACTTTCTAAAAAATTTAGAGGTAAACTGAGTACCTTAGTATGAGATGATAGAGAGGCGCACCCTATGTAGTCTCACTATCTCTTTTATATAGATATTTGCTAACTGTTGATCATTATAATATACTCTGATCAGAATAAAATAAGGTGACTTTGTCAACCTATCAACCACTACCTAAGTAGAATCAAACTTCTCCAAGGTCTTAGGGAGACCCATAATAAAATCCATAACTATCGTGTCCCACTTCCATTTAGGAATGAGCATCCTCTGAAGTAAATTTGCTAGCCTTCTATGCTCATATTTTACTTATTGGCAATACTAACACTTGGCCATGAATTTGACTATGTGTTTCTTCATGTTAGGCCACCAATACAAATGTCTGAGTCTCAGTACATATTGATCACACTTGGGTGAATAAAGTATCTCAAACCATGAGCTTCTGACAAAATTTTCTAAATAATGCCATCTACTCGGGGAACACAAATTCTCTCCTTGAAACTGAGCATTCCGCTTGCATCCAAAACTATATCTTGGGCCTTATCAGACACTGCCTTTCGTCTTATCTTATTCAAATCCTCATCTTGAAATTGCTTGGTCTTAATTTCCTCGATATATGTGGGTTTCAATTTAACACTAGCTAACACCTCATCTTTCTTTGAGATGCCTAGCTTTATGAATTTGGTCTCCAATATCTGAATTTCTCTAGCCAAAGGTTATCACTTAGCGTACTCAACTAAGCTTGACTACCATACTTGTTGACTTTTGGCTCAATGCGTCTGCCACCATATTAGCCTTACCTGAGTGGTATTGGGGGATGACATCATAATCCTAAAGAAATTCCACCCACCTTCAAATTCAAGTCCTTTTGAGTGAATACATACTTTAACTAGTCAATAAACACCTCACATTTAGCCCCGTAGAGATAATATCACTATATTTTTAGCGCACACACCACTGCTACCAGCTCCAAATCACGTGTTGGGTAGTTCCTCTCATAATCCTTCAATTATCATGAAGAATAAGCTATGACATTCTTATCATGTATCGATACAACACCCAAGCCCATATGTGAGGCATCACAATAAATAATAAAACTCTTACCTTTCATCGACAATATTATAATTAGGATTGTAGTCAAAAGAATCTTAAGATTTTGGAGTCTCTCTTACACTTATCGATCCGTTCAAATGGCATATCATTTTGGGCCAACCTTATCAGAAGGATAGCAATAGAACCAAATTTTTTCACACACTATTGACAGTAGCTAGAAAGCCCTTTTCTTTTCACCTTGGGAACTAAATGTAACACCCCACATCTTACAATACTAGTTCTACGCAAATGAAAAATGATATGTCTTTTCAAATTAGCACCAATTTTTAAAAATGCTTGAATTTCGAATTAGAGGGCTATATGTATGTCTAACGCTGAAGAGGGTCGAGTGTAAATAAGTTTTATGTCAAATTTAGGAGATCATGACCTTAAACAAAGTGAGAGAATTAAGGTGATTGTAGGAATTAATAAGCTAGTAGGTGAGTCACCTACTTGCTTAGATTAAATTGCTAGCTAAACGGAGACGAGGACCGACGTCGAATTTGTCCAAGTCCGATTATAAATAAAGTCCGTGTTAAGGATATAACTTTAGACATGTTTTAGCATCATAAATATACTATATTTGTAGCCAAAGAAGGATATAAAAATGTCCCAAGTACATCACAACTCACTTGACTAATTGGGCGCAAAACTAAGTAAGGAGAAAAGGAAAAAATGGACAGCCAAGGCCCTACCAATTTGAACCCAATAAAGCCCAAGTGAATGGGGAAAGAAGTTGCATCACCAATTTAGTAAAGTAAAGCTAGAAATGCCATATTAGGTCGGCCAAAATCCCCCTTGAAAAAGGGTTTAAAACAGCTCCCATAAGCCATCCTAACTTGAACAAAAAAAATCAAATTGTCTTCAAAGTTTTCTCTCAAATCTTTCTTGACTTTACAAGTAGCCACCAGAGACTTTTAGGGTTCTTAGAGAAGCCCTATACCTTGAAGGTAAAGGTAAGAGATTATAGTTATATTTTTAGTAAGGTTTCTTCATGAAAACAAGAGACTATGTTGGTTAGATATATGCTGAAAATTTTGGATAGCAAGTGTTCCAAGATTGTTATACATTTTTTTCTTATTTATTTGGAAGATTTTATCTTTTTGGTTAGATTTATTATGAAGGGAGGCTTCTGTTCTTAATGAGTGATGGTTCTTTAATGATGTCTAAAGGCTGCTGCACCACTTTTACAGTCTGCAAAAGTGAGTTCTTATAGGATATTGCAATTGTATTCTTAGTACGAACTTGTGGGCTGATGGATGGAAGGCTATTGCCTCACATCCTTCATCACTGCTTTGGTAATGTTGTAAGATGGTTTTAAGGCTATTTTATGTATGTATGTTTTGAGGATAGTTTGGGTAAAGTTGAAACAGGTTCAGGATTGTTGAAGTTAAAATGTAGCAAAGGGATGTAACGTTATACTACATAATCGTATATTACGTATAATTGCTATGTGTTGTGCTTTGTTGGCTATTATAAGACTTTATGACACTAAAATAGGATACACATGATACGTATATGAGCATTTATATTAGAAAATATGATTAGAGGCAGAAAGGTTGAAAGCTTATGCTCGGGTTTACAATTATACGCTTGCTGCCCGTATGTTTTTTTTATGAGATTGGGCTGCCAAGATGTATCTATTGGCTGCTAATGCTAGTTTTATCATTTTCTATGTTGTATATAAATATTTGGAGGAAGGGAAGGTTATCTCGAAGTAATATCGAGGTCGTACAACGAGTTATGTAAGTCTACTTGAGTTCGTACTATTTGGCATGAAATATAGATCCCTCCTTGGCACATAAAGACACTTACCAACTCCGACTCAGTTATTAACCGTGTCTCAACTCTTTCACATGTTCATATGCTCCCATACACAGTCACCTTTAAATTTGCATACATACTTAGATACCAAGATACACGAATTCGTTCTACTAAATAAAGTTCATGTGTTGTTCTACCTCATATGCATTTCATTATTTATGTAACTTACTCCTTTCTTTTAGAGTGTTGCCTTTTGTGAGTAATTACATATCTTCAGTTGTATCTACAGTCCTATAGATCCAATATTATAACCACCAAAAGAATCATCTCAAAGATAATTGAAAGATAAAGTAAAGTATATTGCTTGTTGATGGGTGGTAGAGGGGTGGAAGAATCACCTAGCCATGGTCAATCCTATCATGGGGGTAGCCTAAGGGGTTAAAGGAAAATCCTAGCTAGGGCCGATCCTGATATAGATTACCACTAATCAACTGGTCATTTGTATTACATGTTGTGCATAGATTATACAGTAAAGGTAAAGTAATAAAAAGAACATAAAGTATATGATCCCACAGTATAACTAAGGGTGGTCTCTTATCCTTCAACAGTGCATAGTTTCAGTTGAGTTGTTACTTCATATACAATATTTCCTGCCTTACATATTTAGTACATTATCCTATACTGACGTCCTTTACGGGGGACCTGCATTTCATGCTGCAAGTACAGGTGCTAGTAGATCTTCCCGATAGGAGTACAAGATACCCAGCTGTTGTTACCAAGCTCCAGGTTGCTTCGGAGCTTTGTACATCTAGAGCTTATATTTTTGTATTGTGTAGTTAGTCAAGGCGGGGGCCTGTCCCGACCTTTATCAGATACTTTTCTTTATCTAGAGGCTTTATAGACTATGTAAATTGAAGTATGGTCATGTATCGTACTTTAAACACTGTACCCCAACGACCTAGCTATATGCATCTCCTTTTGACTTGTTATCACTGTTTACTCTCTTAAAGGCATGTTGAACGTAGGAATACCTCATAATATGTATAGAAAGTGCATAGCTACAGGTTGTTTCTCCCGGGCCTTATCGGCAATGGGTGCCAGTCTGCCCTACTTGGACTTTGGGCATGATAGAAGTGATATCAGAACAGCTCATCCTAGGGAGTCTACAAAGCCGTGTCTATGTAGAATCTTGTTTATCGATGTATTGTGCACCATATTAATAAACATGAGGCTACATGGCATTTAGGAGTTGTTACTTTCTTTTCATTCTTTAGATCGTGCCGTAGAGCCAAGTGTAATAGGTGCATTATGTCTAACTCCTAAATTATTTTGTATAATAAGTATGCCAGATAAAACAAAGGTAAAGGGAAGGGAGTAGAAGTGGTGGTTGGTATACCTAGTCAGGTGAGACAATGAAATGAGGTTCAAAAGGAGTCTCTGTCACAGACATCTCCAACTCCTCCAGCTCCTGATGAACCCGAAAGTAGTGAAATTCCCCCAGAACCACCTATTGATGCTCCCGTGAAGGATCTTAGAAATGCAGTCCAACTATTGACCCATATAGTTGCTAGCCAAGGTCAAAGATAGGAAGGTACGTTTATAGGTGCAGGTGGTACGAATAGGGCAGCAGGCACAAGGATACATGATTTTTTTAATTTGGACCCTCCATCCTTCACCGGGTCAAATCCTAATGAAGATCCGCAAGACTTTATTTATCAGATCCAACACACATTAGATGTTATGCATGTGCATGGTACAGAATCTATCGAGTTAGCGACATATAGGTTGAAGGGTGTGCCTATATTGTTGTATGAAGCTTGGAAGCAATCTAAGGGTATAGATGCACCCCAACTACCTGGAAGGAGTTCAAAGAGGCATTTCTTGACCATTACTTTCCATTAAATATCCAAGAGGCCCGTGAAGATCAGTTCTTGAATCTCCACCAAGGGAATATGAGCGTGAGGGAGTATAGCCTTCAATTTAATTTCTGGCCAGGTATGCTCCTAATGTAGTTGTTGCTGTGGCAAATAGAGTTCATCGATATGTGGATAGATTAGATACGTATCTGATCAGAGACTATACCATTGCTTCGTTGAACAAAGACATAGATATAGCAAGAATACAAGCTTTTGCATAGAAATTGGAGGATCAGAGGCAGAGGAGAAGGATACAAGAGTTAGAAAAGGCGCAATCCAAGAGGGACAGGTCTATAGGGTAGTTTATACCACCCCAAGGTTAGCTTAGTCCACGGTTTTCTAATAGACTGCCCAAGCAATCATCCTCCTACTCTACAGCCAATGCTCCACCACAACTTCAAGGGTTTAGGAGTAATCAGTTTGGTCAACGAGGTGAGGGACAAGGTGCACGGACAACAGGATATTCGGCAGGCCAGCAAATGACTCCTAGGCAACCTTGTAAATAGTGTGGAAGAAGTCATTCAGGTATATGTGGGACAAACGCTTGTTATTGGTGTGGTGCACCAGCATATGATAAGAGATTGCCCGAGGAGGCGTATGAGTGATATAGCATAATCTACTGGGTCAGTTGTTGCATCATCATCATTAGTCCCTCCAATAGGTAGGGGCCAACAAGCACCTATGGGTCGTGGTAAAGGTGTAAGAGGGGTAGATAGCTTTAGCGGAGTCTAGAATCGCACTTATGCACTGGGGAATCGGCAAAATTTGGAAGCTTCACCCAATGTAGTCACAGGTACATTGTCCATATTTTCACATAATATATATGCATTAATTGACCCTGGTTCTACACTATCATACATTACCCACTAGTTGCTGGGAAGCTTAAGAGAACACCCAAATTATTAAACAAATCATTTGAAGTGTCTACACCAACCGGTGAATCTATTATGGCTAGAAGGATTTATTATGATTGTGTAGTAATTGTTTGTGATCTTGACATATTGGTTGACCTTATTGAGCTAGAAATGGTGTAATTCGATGTTATAATGGCCATGGATTGGTTAGCTTCTTGTTATGCTACCGTGGATTGCCGAACTAAGAAAATGTACTTCCACTTTCCAAATGAGACAGTTTTTGAATGGGAAGGCAATATTGGGGCACCAAAGAGTAAGTTTATCTCCTGTTTTAAGGCCAGAAAGATGATATCTAAGGGGTATATATGTCATTTTGTTAGGGTGAGGGATATGGAAGCAAAATCACCAACCCTTCAATCAGTTCCAGTAGTGGAAGAATTCGTTGATGTGTTCCCTGAAGAACTTCCAGGCTTACCTCCAGAACGAGAAATAGATTTTGGTATTGACTTACT
>JAABOM020061003.1:0-11386 GCA_011800125.2 Solanum clarkiae
CGTACATCCGACCCCCCCTCACCCCGCAATGAGCGGGAGCCTTTTGAGGCACTGGGGTATGTTGTTGTTGTTGTTTTTACACATTGCAGAATTGTGGGATCATGCCTCCCAAAAGAGTCGTCAAAGATAGAGGGCGTCTCGCTAGATAGAATGTCAATCCACTTGACCCTCAAGGATATGAGGTGCCCGTGGATCAAGGTATCCCTGTTGTGCAGCCCCCGCAAGATGAGGTCTCCAATATAGAACTTTGCCAGGCTATCGAAACTCTAGCCCCGGCTGATAGCACCTGCTGCAAGACTAGGAGCATCCTGAAAGGATGCCTATGAAACTTCAAGAGTCCGAGAATTCTTAAGGATGAATCCTCCTGAGTTCACAGGGTCTGCATCTACTGAGGATCATGAGAACTATGTGGAGGAGCTTCAGAAAGTGTTCCAAGTGATGCATGTGGACGATGCTGACAGAGTGGAACTGGCTGCTTATCAACTAAAAGGGGTGGCTAGACTATGGTATGACCAGTGGAAGAAGGATAAAGGGGAGAATCTCCCCGCGATGACTCGGGCTTTGTTCGAGAAAGCTTTCTTGGGATGTTTCTTCCCAAGGGAGAAGAGATAGGTGAAGGTGAGGGTGTTATTGAACCTGAAATAGGGCTCTATTATTATACAGGAGTATGCACTGAAGTTCACACAATTATCCCGCTATGATCTGGATATGGTTGCTGACATGAGGGGAAAGATGGGGATGCATGTGGATGGGTTGAATAGAGGGCCAAATAGAGATGGGAGGGGAGCTATGCTAGTAAGTGACATGGATATTTGGAGATTGATGACCTTTGTGCAACAGGCCGGTAAAGAGAGACAACTGGGGAAGGAGGAATTCAGAAGTAAGAAAGATAAAAACATCCAGCCATGAGGTTGGGAAGAGAGGCAATGGAAATCGATTGCCAGCAGCATCATCTGCTAGTGCACCTACACCTAGAGTCAGAAATGATCAGAAGTCTCAGAATGTTAGAGCTCGTTTGTCTCAGTCACAAGCTAGTATGGCTCAAGGTTCACGAGGAAATCTACCATGTGGTATATGCGGTAAGCTACACTTAGGTAGGTGTCATGAGGGGACTGACGCGTGCTTCTAGTGTGGTCAAGTAGGGCATTATCAGAGCGACTATCTAAAGATAGCTGATCAGGCTTAATCTTCTGCACTAGCCTCGCCAGTTAAGGGGAATCAGAGAGATACCACTTTAGGCACAAGCGGAGCTACAAATGGTTTGTATGCCATGGGCAGTCGACATGATCAGGAGAACTCCCCAGATGTTGTGACGAGTATGATTCGAGTCTTTTCTATTGATTGTTATGTGTTGATGGATCCTAGTGCCA
Organism: Solanum clarkiae; assembly: GCA_011800125.2. NCBI lineage: Eukaryota > Viridiplantae > Streptophyta > Magnoliopsida > Solanales > Solanaceae > Solanum > Solanum clarkiae. The sequence goes on from JAABOM020061003.1 coordinate 1,371, forward strand.
CATTATATTTTGTAACTCCTTATGGGATTTGATTTTATAGAACCCCTGAGAGTCTTCTCAAACCTTTTGATGTTTCTACTCCCGTGGGTGAGTCTATTCGAGCTGAGAGAGCCTATAAAGCTTGCGTAGTGTCCCTCCATCATATGGATACTATCATTGATCTGATTGAGTTAGATATGACTGATTTTGATTTGATCCTCGGCATTGATTGGTTCCATGCATGTTATGCCTCTGTTGATCGTAAAGCCCAAACCATTAAGTTTTAGTTTCCAAATGAATAGGTTCTAGAGTGGAAGGGTGATTCCATAGAACCTAAAGGAAAGTTTATCTCATACTTAGAGCCAAAAAGATGATTGCTAATGGGTGTATGTACCTTCTTGTGAGAGTCAAATCCGATGATGTTGAGCCCCCAACTCTTTAGTCAGTTCCAATCGTGAATGAGTTTCCAGAAGTGTTTCCTTAGGATCTGCCTGGAGTCCCTCCTGATAGGGAGATTGATTTTGGGATTAATGTTCTTCCTGATACCCTGCCTATCTCAATTCCAACTTATAGGATGGTCCCTGTTGAACTGAAAGAACTAAAGGAGCAGTTGAAAGATTTGTTAAAGAAGGGCTTCATAAGGCCGAGTGTTTCTCTGTGGGGTGCTCCTATCTTATTCGTGAAAAAGAAAGATGGGTCTCTCAGTAAGTGTATTGATTATAGGCAACTAAACAAGGTCACCATAAACAACAAGTATCCTCTCCCAAGATAGATGACTTGTTTGACCAACTTTAGGATGCCTCTTGTATCTCAAAGATAGACCTCTGATCCGGTTACCATCAGTTGAAAGTTAGGGAATGTGACATTCCAAAGACAACCTTTAGGACTATATATGGTTATTTTGAGTTCTTGGTCATGTCCTTTGGGCTGAGAAATGCACCTGCAGCCTTTATAGATTTGATGAATAGAGTGTTCAGACAATATTTGGATATGTTTGTGATTGTGTTTATGTCATGCCTAAAGTCCCGTTAGGGTGGACTGACACCCGTTACTGATAAGGCCCGAGAGAATCAACCTGTATCTATGCACTTTCTATACATGTTGTAAGGGATTCCTATGTTCAACATTCCTTTAAGTAAATAAACAGTGGTAATAAGCCAAAAGGAAATGCATATGGCTAGGATGTTGAGGCCACGGTGTTTAAAGTATGAGACATGACCATACTTTAATTTACATAGTCTACAAGGCCTCTAGATCAGGAAAAGTATATGATAAGGGTTGGGATAGGCCCCACCTCAACTAACTGTACAACATAAAAATATAAGCTCTAGATACACAAAGCTTCGAAACAACCTGGATCTCGGTAACAGTAGCTGGAAATCCTGTACTCCTACTGTGGAGAGCTACCAGTACCTGTACCTGTTGTTGTTACCAAGCTGGTAGCTCTCTCCAGTAGGAGTACAGGATTTCCAGCTGCTGTTACCAAGCTCTAGGTTGCTTTGGATCTTTGTGTGTCTAAAGCTTATATTTTTGTGTTGTACAGTTAGTCGGGGGGGCCTATTCCGACCTTTATCAGATACTCTTCCTTATCTAGAGGCTTTGTAGACTATGTAAATTAAAGTGTGGTCATGTATCGTACTCTAAACACTATGGCCCCAACGCCCTAGCCATATGCATTTCCTTTTGGCTTGTTATCACTGTTTATTTTCTTAAAGACATGTTGAACATAGGAATCCCTTATAACATGTATAGAAAGTGCGTAGATATAAGTTGGTTCTCCCGGGCCTTATCGGAAATGGGTGCCTGTCCGCCTTAACGGGACTTTGGGCGTGACAGTTTATTGATGATATTTTAGTGTATTCAAGAGATAAAGAGGAGCATGCAAAACACCTTAGAATCATCATTCAAACCCTTAAGAACCATGAGTTTATGCAAACTTTTCGAAATGTGAATTCCGGACTGTATCTGTGGCTTTCCTAGGCCATATTATATCTGGTGATAGCATTCGAGTGGATGTTCAAAAGATTGAAACGGTTAATAAATGGCCCAGGCCAACCTCTCCAACTGAAGTAAAGAGTTTCTCAGGGTTGGTAGGCTACTACTATCGACTTGTTGAGGGGTTTTCTTCCTTATCCAGACTATCGACAAAGTTGACTCAGAAAAAGGTCAAGTTTCAGTGGTCCGACGAGTGTGAGAAAAGTTTTCAAGAATTAAAGACTAGGCTAACTATAGCACCTGTCCTAACCTTGCCCGATGGAACAGAATATTTTGTTATCTATTGTGATGCTTCGAGAGTTGGATTGGGATGTGAGTTGCTGCTGAGAGGGAGGGTGATAGTCTATGCTTCCAGACAACTTAAGATTCATGAGAGAAATTATCCAACCCATGATCTTGAGTTGGCGATGGTGGTGTTCGCACTCAAAATCTGGCACCACTGTCTGTATGGAGTGCATGTGGATGTGTTCACTGACCACAAGAGCTTGCACTACGTCTCCAGTCAGAACGAGCTCAACTTGTGACAGAGAAGATGGTTACAGTTGCTCAAGGATTATGACATGAGCATTTTCTACCATCCAGGTAAAGCTAACATTGTTACTTACGCTCTCAGCAGGTTATCAATAGGTAGCACAACCCTTGTGGAGGAAGAAAAGAATGAGCTAGCTAAAGAAGCGCACCGGTTAGCTCGATTAGGATTCCAACTTAAGGAAAATGATGAGGGAGGAGTTAATATCCAGAATATTTCTGCTTCATCATTAGTGGCAGAGGTGAAGGAAAAGTAAGACCGAGATCCTGTCCAACTCCAATTAAAGGAGGCCATCCACAAATAGAAAGTGATGGTCTTCTCAAAGGGGAAGATGGGGTGTTGAGGTACCAAAGTAGATTGTGCATCCCAAATATTGATGGTATACGAAATAGAATCATGGTTGAAGATCATAGAACTAGGAATTCCATTCATCCTGGCTCTACCAAAATGTACCATGACTTGAGAGAAGTCTATTGGTGGAGTGGAATGAAGCGGGATGTTGCTGAATTTGTTTCCAAGTGCCCAAACTATCAGCAAGTAAAAGTTGAGCACCAAAGGCCCTGTGAATTAGCTCAAAACTTTGAGATTCCACAATGGAAGTAGGAGACGATCAACATGGACTCTTACTGGTCTACCAATATCTCAAAAGCAACATGATTCAATATAGGTGATTGTGGATAGGATGACTAAATCGTCTCACTTCTTAGCAGTTAAGAAAACTGACACTGCGGAGGAGTATGCTAAGATCTACATTCAAGAGATTGTGAGCCTTCATGGGGTCCCCTTGTCCATTATCTCGGATAGTGGAGCTCAATTCACCTCCTAATTCTAGAGATCGTTCCAGAAAGGATTAGGTATGAAGTTAAATTTGAGTACAGCTTTCCATCCACAGATTGATGGCCAGGTAGAGCGTACAATTCAGACGTTAGAAGATATGTTGAGAGCCTACGTCCTTGATTTCAAGGGAAATTGGGATGAGAACCTACATTGATTTATATAACAATAGTTATCATACAAGTATCCAGATGGCTCCCTATGAAGCTTTATATGGGAGGAGATGTACTTTACTAATTAGGTGGTTCGAGGTTGGAGAAGCGGAGTTGATTTGGCATGACCTTGTCCATCAAGCAATGGAGAAGGTTAAGATCATCAGAGAGTGATCGAAGACTATGCAAAGCCGCGAGAAATCCTACATCAACGTGAGGAGGAAAGATTTGGAGTTCGAAGTGGATGACTAGGTATATTTGAAGGTGTCACATATGAAAGGTTTCATGACATTTGGGAAGAAGGGTAAATTGAGTCCACGTTACATTGGATCCTATCAGATATTGAAGTGGATTGGGAAGGTTGCCTATGAATTATAGTTGCCTTCCATGTTAGATGATATTCATTTAGTGTTTCATGTGTCGATGTTGAAAAAATGTTTGGGAGAACCTAACTTGGTGATCCCTGTGGAGAGTATCAGAGTGAAGAATAGTTTGACCTACGAAGAAATTCTGGTCCAAATCCTTGATCATCAGATTCGCAGATTGAGAACCTAAGAGATAGCCTCAGTCAAAGTCTAGTGGAGGAATCAATTCATTGAGAAGGCCACATAGGAAGCTGAGGAAGAGATGAAAGCAAAATATCCACATCTATTCGTGCCAATGGATGAGAATGTTGAAGGTAAATTCCTTACCCTTGACCAAATTGATTGTCTTTTCTCGTTGATTTTCTATTCTTGAGTCAGAATAGAGATTGTTGATAGAAATGAAGAGTTGAAAGATAGATTGATAGATTGAAAGTTGGAAGGAGTTTTGAGTCTATCTGTCCCTTGATATACACCCTTACTCATTATTCGAGGACGAATGGTCCCAAGGGGGAGATGATGTAACACCCGATAAAATTACCAAAATACTCCTAGAGTGAAGATGTGCACGCAACGCATCTTCTAAATCTCAGATGGGAAATTTGAGACCGGATTTGCGATCGGCGCAGAAAATCGAGCCAGAAAATGGTCTCAACCCAATTTAAGAGAAACTGGGTCGAAAAATAATTTTCACAAAATTGACCAGAAACAGTAAGCATATGCGATAGAACCGCGATGCGGACCTATCATGGACCCAAAACAGTGACGGTATGCGACAGCTCCGCAACGCGGACCCATCACGGATCCACACCTACATATTTCCTCAATTTTTCGATGGGATTAAATTTTTAAAATTCACATGTGCACGAAAAGTCCGCATTGCGGACCTATTATCCCAATTTATTCCACCAAGTTTAAAATTTAAATCTTTTAAGGGGCATTGCAGACTTTTCCCCACCTCTTTTAAACTTAACCCAAGGCCCATTTAGGTCATTTTGAGGAGTAAATAGGGTTAGAAACCCTACTTTAAGTCCTTCTACACAATACTTGAAAGTTAGGGCTTGAGAGAGAAGAAAGAAGAACATGGGATTCGAGAATTCTTGATGAGTTATTTGAAGAGCTTCATTCCATGTATGTAAGGCTAAATGAAAATATGGAGTTGTTCTTTCATGTGCCCCATAGATAGTCATAGATGAATTGAGAGTCTATGAGTCCCTATATATGTTTCTTAAAAGACTTTCATGATTATTTTCTTGAAAATTATATCTATTACATGTATTTTCATATATTGATGATCATCATAAACTTGTTTTCTTGAATTGAATACTTTTCATGAGACATTGTATAAAACCCTATATGTTAACTTTTGAAAGCACGCATGAATGAACCTAGGGATGGAGTCCAGAGCCTTGACGTGAGTATGTTTATGGAAATCTTGATGTGAGTATCAAGTTGATGTATTTGAGCTTGACAATCCTACGAGTCTTCATAATTAAGTTCTTGATTTACTGTCTAAATGACTTTTTCTAATTGATGATCTGAGTCTTTGAGTTATGTAATGCAAATTTGGTTCATTGAGATGAGTTAAAGTCCTTGAAATAGTAGAGGACTACTTGAGTTTGAGTTGATGAGATGATCAGTCTCTTTATGAGACCAATTGAGACGATGAGTGCCTCCGTGAGGCTACTTGAGATGGTGACAAGGAGTCTTATGAGCATTAAGTCTTGGGAGGAGTATCGAGCACCGAAATGAGTAAGAGTAAGTCCCATTTGCACTCATTACCTACCTGTCCCAGCGTAGGAGAGCATTGAACCATTACATCTTATGGTCCCCTCTCGAGTTTACATCCCTGAAATCAATAGAGGATGGCAGAGTTCAGATTCCTTATGGATCATATTCTTCGCTTACCTGGCAAGTATGGGACGACTGTGGCAACATCAGAGTGATTGTTGTACAACCCCTGGCTCCTAAGTGGTTGTTGTTGGTTAAGAGAAACTCCTAGAAAGTTCCCAAACTGAGTAATCTGACTTAAGATGAGATAAGATGAGATGATGAGATGATGAGTCCTTTAGAGATAAGTTGGATGTGGTTGATGAGCTGATGGGTCACTTTTCTACTCTTTATTCTTTCTTTAGATAGACATTTGATATATTGATTGATTTCTATATTGGTGTGGATTGTTGTTTCTATATTATTCTACCTATTTCGGTTACACTCAGCTAGTTTACATACCAGTACATTCCAAGTACTAACATCCCCTTTTGGACTGCATCTTGTTATGATGTAGATACACAATATAGAGGTCATCAGTTGGCAAATCATTGAGGACCTTCGAGAGTTCAGCAGATTGGTGATCCTCCCCTACTCTGAAGGATTCATTACATTATTTTCGTCATCCTTTAGAGTTAGTTTTGCTTATCTTTTTATCTTGATTGAGGTGGCCATGCGTTTGTTATTGGCACCACCTAATAGTGAGAGAGGCTTCATACAATAGAGTCAGATGTTGATGTTGGAACTTATGAGCTACTTTCTTTATACTAGCCTTTCATCATATTATTATTTGAGACTAGATGATTAGATGTACCCATTTGTTCCTTATGTCTTCTACTGATTTGTAGGATGTGTGAATGGACGAATGTGATAAGGCCAAGGGGTTCACTTAGGGCTAGTAGTAGTCTCTGGGTGCCGGCCATGTCCTGGGTTCTTTCTCGGGGCGTGAAATCATTCCACAAGAGTACTTATAATATACATATACAAACTTTAAAAGTGGAGATGCAATAGTCATTTCAAATCATTTTAATGCACCTTTAGGTTCAAAGAAAACCAAACGTATTTCTCATACTTTCATCATGCTTTAGAGTTAGTTTTGCGTATCTTTTTATCTTGATTGAGGTGGCCATGGGTTTGTCATTGGCACCACCTAATAGTGATAAAGGCTTCATAGACTAGAGTTAGATGTTGATGTTGGAACTTGTGAGCTACTTTCTTTCTACTAGCCTTTCATTATATTATTATTTGAGACTAGATGATTAGACGTACCCATTTATTCCTTATGTCTTTCACTAATTTGTAGAATGTGTGAATGGACGAATGTGATAAGGCCAAGTGGTTCGCTTGGGGACTAGCAGTAGGCTCTGGGTGCCGGCCACGTCTTGGGTTCCTCCCGAGGTGTGACATCATCCCACAAGAATACTTATAATATACATATACAAACTTTAAAAGTGGAGATGCAATAGTCATTTCAAATCATTTTAATGCACCTTTAGGTTCAAAGAAAACCAAATGTATTTCTCATACTTTCATAATTAGGCTCAATTGCCAAATCATAGCTCATAATCATAATACTCATGCATAGAAATAGCTCATTCATATATACAAAATGGTGCAAGCACCCAAAATGCTCCAACAGCCATAATCATAGACATGTATGTTATCACAGTCTTGTCATAACCAGTATCTTATCAAAATCATATCATAGAATATAATTGGGCTTAACCCACTTCATAATTTCCATAATAATCCAACGTCATGAATGCAAATGCCGTGAATGATGTGAAAAAGGGATGAGAAATTAAGATTCAATCTAAAATCAATAATATAATATGGAATTAAAGTAAAACCACATTTAAACTATAATATAAATCACCCATGCTTAGATCAAAGCCTTAAAGGGACCATGCATATTCATAGGTTCGTAAAGTGGATGAAATTCAATATTTCAAAGCTTAGATCATCTTAAAATCAATAGATAAACATAACCCATTCATTATTGGAATTTAAGGAATCATAATATTTTAAACTCAAATTTAAAATGAGCTAATTCATGTAGATTTCTTGAAAATAATTTGGGTCTCCTTTATTGAAAGAAGTCAAGGATCAAAACCGACTTACCTCCACCAAGATGAAGAAACCCATAAGAATTTGAAAAAGAATTTAGTCCTCTTGCTCCCAAGTTGAAAATCTTCAAGAGTTCCTTGGGATAGATTCTAGAGTGACTTGAGTTAATTAGTCTTGAATAAGGGTTTTGGAATTAGTGTAAGAGAGGTTTAGGAATATAAAAGGGGGTTCAAAGGTCTTAAAAAGCCTTGCAGATGAGTAAAGATATCAAAAGTACCTCAAGAAAATGCCCCTTAAAATTTTACCCACAACATCTCACGCCTAGCTTCACGGGTTGTGAAGTCTCCTATCTAGTCCGGACAGGTTTTATAAAAAAGGTCATAACTTCTTGTTCCTAACTCAAAATGAGGTGAAATCAAGTGCATTGGAAAGCTAACTCAATGAGCTTTACTTTGGTAGGTCGCGGGATACTCAGTTCATTTTGGTAGGTCGTGGGATACCTAGTTCATTTTGTGCTAAGAGATATGCCGATTTAAATCTGACCCTTCTATTGGTATTTATGAAAAACTTAGACAACAAAATGCCTTTGAATTTGACTTGACGTAGGAGACCCATGATGGCCTTAAACAACATAAATGAGCTTGAATTGAAGTCTTGAAGGTGAACCTAGCTTGAGCTTGAAGATCCCATACTTAGAAAAATTTTATGAAATCAACTCCACGGAGGGCCATACGACCCGTATCAAGTCGCACAAGCCGTGTGACTGGCTGTGTGACTACACTTAGGCCAAAAATAGTCATTTCAAGCTTAAGGCCAGTCACACAATCCTCCACATGGTCGGTAAAGTGTCACACGACCCGTGTGGGTTCCAAGTGTGACGTGCCTTAGCTCGAAACTCTACACCAACGCCACACTTCCAAAAATTAAGGCCAAGTGTCATACCACTATAGTCCACTCAGTATGTGTGACCTCAAACGGGCCATGTAGTCTCCCTTGATATGACACTTGGTCCAAATTTTATCCAAAAATGAAATCCTCTAGTTTCGATGATGTCATACAATATCCAGGTCATTACAACATGTCCATTCCTCCACTTGGTTCGATTTTTGATAATATGAGTTGGGTTTTGTACTTTTATTAATAAATTACCAAATTTCTTGTAATTCTTTTGAGTCATTATGATGATGTATGAGATAATTGTTGGATTGCATGATTATTGATATAATATTTACATATGTATTTCATACTTGATAACATGAACCCTAAACTTCATGATTTTATAAAATTCTATGCATGTTACAGAGTTAAGTTTGAGTTTGAGTAACTGAATTGAGTAATCTAGGTATGATTAATTATGAAAAATTTGTGTTTTGCATTGCGTCACATATACTATTATACATGACTATCTTGTTTGCATAAGTCAAATTGAGTGAGTCTAAATGACTATTTGAGTCTGAGCTGAATTTGAAAAATTATATTGATTGAATGAGTTGATGAGTAACTGAGATGAGATAACCAAATGAAGTTGAGTTTCAGTTGATCAATTGAGTATTGAGGATCGAGTTGATTGATGAGTTGAGCATGTTTTAGTCTTGGAAGGAGTATCAAGCATCGAGCAGGGAGCGAGTAAACATCTACTTTAACCCACATAACTATTTGCCAACATAGGATAGTCGTAAAGCCTATTCTAGTGACTCTTGTCCCGTAAGTGGACATTTACTATGGATCCAATAGAGAGTTGATCGCCTTTTTCCTTGGCAAGTTTAGAGCGGGCGTGGCAACAACGTCGCCTTCTTTGTGTATCACCAAAATAAAGGTGATGGGATTGAATGTCAGTTAAGAGAAACTCCTGAGCAACATTGATTGAGCATGATATTTTAAACGAAGCCTATTACTACTAAGTCTATTTTGAAAGCATAATTTATTTTAAACCTTGCATGTATTGAGTTGAGTGAAAGTCATTGAGTCGAGATGAGTGAGTTGATCTTTACTTTCTTGATCTATTTTACATACCAATATATTCCATGTACTGATGTCCATTTGGGTTGATCTTTTCATGTTGCAGATACAAATGATAGAGGATTTCAGCCCGCACGTCATTGAGGTCCAGATCAATACACTTCTTGAGTTGGTGAGCCCTCTTTGCTTTTCGGAGGAGCTCCTTTGTCTTATGAGTTGATCTAGTTTTTCTTTTCTTACTTTGATTTGGGTTGTTCATAGCCTACTATGACACCATCTAGATTGTTGAGTAGAGGCTTCATAGACCATGAGTAGAGAGTATTGAGTACTGATGTATCTAAACCTATTTCATTTTGAGAGTATGATAGA
>JAABOM020061004.1:0-46020 GCA_011800125.2 Solanum clarkiae
GCAACCCGGTAACAAAATCCATATTGATCATATCCTACTTCCATGTTGGAAGCTCTATACACTACATATAACCTCCTAGATTTTGGTGTTCTACTTTCACTCATTGGCAATTTGGACAATGAGCCACAAATTCTAGAAGGTCTTTCTTCAAGCCTCCCCACCGAAATATTCCTTTTAGGTCATGGTACATCTTAGTTGATCCTGGAAGGATGGAATATCGAGAATGATGGGCTTCTTCCATTATCCTCTTTCTTAATCCATTAATATCAAGCACACATAATCTATTTTGGCAGTAAAGTACTCTGTTTTGTGTAAGGTCAAAGTCCTTTACTGTACCCTGACTCACCTATTCTTTAAGTTGTCGTTCCTCGAACTGTTTTTCCTTCACCTCCATTACTAATGAAGACGCTGCTGAATTATGTACAATAACCCCTTCCTTTGGAGTTTCAAGAAGCTGAACTCCCAAACTGGCTAGCTGACGTAGATCCTTAGCCACTCCTTGACTCACAACAGCTTGATCGCTAGTATTCATGGTTGCCTTATGATTCAGAGCATCGACTACCACATTTGCCTTCCCCCGGGTGGTAAAGTATATCAATGTCATAATCCTTTATTAGCTCTAGCCATATTCGTTGTCTTAAGTTTAGGTCTTTCTGCTTAAAGATGTATTGCAGGCTCTTATGATTAGTATATATATCAACGTGAACCCCATACAAATAGTAGCACCATATTTTTAGAGAAAACAGAACTGCTGCTAGCTCAAGATCATGTGTTGGATAGTTTTTCTCATGTGGTCATAGCTGTCTAGATGCATAAGTAATTACCCTATCATGCTAAGTCAGCACACACCCTAAGCCAACTCCCGAAGATTGCAATACACCACATACGCTTCGGTGTCTTCTGGATGTACTAGCATAGGTGCAGATGTTAGCTTATTTTTCAGCTCCTGGAAGCTCCTTTCACATGAATCATTCTATTCGAACTTGGTTTCCTTATGTGTTAACTTTTTTAGAGGTGCAGATATAGAAGAAAAGCCTTCAACGAACCTTCTATAATAACCTGCCAACCCTAGGAAGCTTCGAATTTCCATGGGTATCGTTGGCCTTGGCCAATCCTTCACAGCCTGTATCTTTTGTGAATCAACCCTTATTCCCTCATCAGACATAATATAACCCAAGAATGCCACTAATTTTTGCCAAAATTCACATTTAGGAAACTTGGCATACAATTGTCGATCACGAAGAACCTGTAGAACTTGTCGTAAGTGATTTGCATGGTCCTCTTGTGATCTTGAATATACCAAAATGTCATCTATAAACACTATCATAAACACATCCAAGAATGGCTTGAATACCTTGTTCATCAGATCCATAAAAACTATTGGTGCATACGTTAGCCCAAATGACATAACAAGAAATTCAAAGTGACCATAGCGTGTTCTGAAAGCAGTGTTAGGTATATCTTTCTCCTTCACTCTCACTTGGTTATAACCTGATCACAAATCAATTTTTGAAAATCATTTGGCACCCTGTAACTAATCAAATAAATCGTCAATCCTGGAGAGGGGGTATTTATTCTTAATTATCACCCTATTCAATTGTCGATACTCGATACACATTCTCAAGGTGCCATCCTTTTTGTGTACAAATAACACTGGTGCACCCCAAGGGGACACACTAAGTCTTATAAAACCCTTCTCCAGTAAATCCTTTAACTGCTCTTTTAATTCACGCAATTCTGCCGAGGCAATTCTATATGGAGGGATGGAAATAGGTTGAGTGCTTGGAAGTAAGTCAATACCAAAATCTACTTCTCATTTTAGAGGTAAGCCTGGGAGTTCTTCAGGGAACACATCAACAAATTCATTCACTATTGGAACTAATTGAGGGGTTGGTGATTGTACTTCCATATCCCTCACCCTAACTAAATGACATATATACCCCTTAGATATCATCTTTCTGGCCTTAAAATAAGAGATAAACTTACTCTTTGGTGCCCTAATATTGCCTTTCCATTCAAGAACTGCCTCATTTGAAAAGTGGAGGTACACTTTCTTAGTTCGGCAATCCACGGTAGCATAGAAAGAAGCTAACCAATCCATGCCCATTATAACATCGAATTCTACCATTTCTAGCTCAATAAGATCAACCAGTGTGTCACGATCACCAACAAATACTACATAGTCATAATAAATCCTTCTAGCCGTAACAGATTCACCGGTTGGTGTGGACACTTAAAATGGTTTGTTCAATAATTTGGGTGGTCTCTTAAGCTTCCTAGCAACTAGTGGGGTAATGTGTGATGGTGTAGAACCAGGGTCAATTAATGGATATACATTATGGAAAATATGGACAATATACCTGTGACCACATCAGGTGAAGCGTGAAGCTTCCAAATTTTGCCGACTCCCCAGAGTATAAGTGCGATTCTGGACTCTGCTAGAGCTAGCTGCCCCTCTAACACCTCTACCATGACCCGCAGGTGCTTGTTGTCCCCTATCTATAGAGGAACTGACGGTGATGATGCAACAACTGATCCAGTAGATTGTGCTATATCACCCGTACGCCTTCTTGGGCCATCTCTTATCATATGCCCTGGCGCACTACACCAATAACAAACGTCTATCCCAACATGACATATACCTGAATAACTTCTTCCACACTATTTACAAGTCTATATAGGGGTCATTTGCTAGCCTGCTTAATATCCCACTGTGCGGGCACCTTACCCTTCATATCTTGGACCAAACTAATTTCTCCTAGACCCCTGAAGTTGTGGTGGAGTACTAGCTGCAGAGTAGGAGGATGATGGCCTAGGCGGTCTATTAGAAAACCGAGGCCTAAGCTCAACTTAAGACGGTGTACACTGCACTGTACACCTGGCCTCTTGAACTGCACCCTTTCTAACTCTTGTGTCCTTCTCCTTTGCCTCTGATCCTTCAATTTCTATGCAAAAGCTTGCATTCTTACTATATCCATGTCTTTGTTCAAGGAAGCAATTGCACAATCTATAACTAGATATGTATCCAATCTATCAACATATCGATCAACTTTATCCGCCATAGTAGCAACTACATTAGGAGCATACCTGGCCAGGGAATTAAATTGAAGGCTATACTCTCTCACTCTCATATTCCCTTGGTGGAGATTCAAGAACTGATCTGCACGGGTCTCTCAGATCTCTAATGGCAAGTAATGGTCAAGAAATGCCTCTTTGAACTTCTTCCAGGTAGTTGGGGGTGCATCTATACCCTTAGATTGCTTCTAAGCTTCATACCACAATATAGAAACACCCTTCAACCTATATGTCGCTAACTCGATAGCTTCTGTATCACTCATATGCATAACATCTAAAGTTCACTGAATCTGATCAATAAAGTCTTGGGGGTCTTCATTAGGATTTGACTCAGTGAAGGATAGAGGATCCAAATTAAGAAAATCACACATCCTTGTGCCAGCTGCCCTATTTGCACCACCTGCACCTATAACCGGACCTTCCTGTCTTTAATCTTGGCCAGCAACTATACGGGTTAATAGTTGTACTACATTTCTCAGATCGTGTACGGTAGCATCAATAAATGGTTCTAGGGAATTTCACTACTTCTAGGTTCATCAGGAGCTGGAGGAGTTGGAGATGTCTGTGACAGAGACTCCTCTTGAACCTCATTTTGTTGTCTCACCTGACTGGGTATACCAACCACCATTTCTACTCCCTTCCCTTTACCTTTGTTTTTCCTGGTTTCTGTTATACTTGCTGTACAAAACAATTTAGGAGTTAGACATAATGCACCTATTACACTTGGCTCTATGGCACGATCTAAAGAATGAAAACAAAGTAACAACTCCTAAATGCCATGCAGCCTCCTTCTTGTAAATGTGGTGCACAACACATCGATAAACAAGATTCTACATAGAAGCGGCTTTGTAGACTCCCTACGATGACCCATTCTGATACCATTTCAGTCAAGCCCAAAGTCCCATTAGGGCGGACTGACACTCATTGCCTATGAGGATCGGGAGAACCTACCTGTATCCATGCACTTCCTATATATTTTATAAGGGATTTCTACATTTTACATGCCTTCAAGAAGATAAATAGTGATAACAAGCCAAAAGGGAGTGCATATGGCTAGGCCATTGGGGCCACGGTGTTCAAAGTATGAGACATGATCACACTTTAATTTACATAGTCTACAAAGTCTCTATATATGGAAAAGTATCTGATAAGGTCGGGACAGGCCCCGCCTCGATTAACTATACAATACAAAAATGTAAGATCTGGACACACAAAGCTCCGAAGCAACCTGGAGCTTGGTAACAACAACTGCATATCCTGTACTCCTACTTGGGAGATCTACTAGCACCTGTACCTGTAGCATGAAATGTAGGTCCCCCATAAGGTACGTTAGTACGAGATAATGTAATGAATATGTAAGGAAGGAAATAATGTATATAGAGTAACAACTCAAATGAAACTATGCACTGGTATAGGATAAGAGACCACCTAGTTATACTGTGGGATCATGTACTTTTTGTTCTTTTTATTACTTTACCTTTACTGTATAATCAGTGCACAACAAGTAATACAAATGACCAACTGATCAGTGGTAAATCTATATCGAGATCAGCCCTGGATAGGCTTTTCCTTTAACCCCTTGGGCTACCCCTCGTGATAGTATTGACCCCGGCTAGGTGATTCTTCCACTCCTCTGGTTACCCCCCATGAATAAGCAATATACTTAATCTTTCAATTACTTTTGAGATGATTCTTTTGGTGGTCATAATATTGGAACTGTAGGATTGTAGATACAACATATAACAAATAAATAATTAGAAAAGATGACATTATAATGAATGGAGTAAGTTACACAAATAATGAAATGCATAGGAGGTAGAACAACACCTGAACTTTATTTAGTAGAATGAACTCGTGTATCTTGGTATCCAAGTATGTATGCATATTTAAAGGTGACTATGTATGAGAGCATATGAACATGTGAAAAAGTTGACACATGGTTAATAGTTGTGATGAAGTTGGCAAGTGCCTTTATGTGCCAAGGAGGGATCTATGTTTCATGCCAAATAATACGAATCAAGTAGCCTTACATACCTCGTTGTACGACCTCGCTATTACCTCGAGATAACCTTCCTTTCCTTCAAATATTTATCTATATCATAGTAGGTAATAAAACTAGCATTTTAGCCAATAGATACATCTTGGCGGCCCAATCTCATAAAAACAACATATGGGCAGCAAGCGTATAATTGTAAACCGAGCATATTCTTTCAACCTTTTCTCCCCTAATCGTATTTTCTAATTCACATTCTCATATACATATCATGTGCAGCCTGTTTTATTGCCATAAAAGTCCTACAACAGCCCACAAGGCACGATACATAACAATTCTGCACAACATACAAGCATAACGTTACATCCTTTCACTACATTTTGACGTTGATAATTCCAAACCTATTCCAACTTCAACCAAAAAGTCCCCACCATATATACACATAAAACCAGTCCTAAAATAGTTAAAAAATAGTCCTCAAAATAGGTAGAGGATGTGAGATCATAGTCCTCAGTCAATCGGCCCACAAGCTCCTATTATGAGCACAATTACGATATCACACAAGAACTCACTTTTGCGGACTGTAAAAATGGTACAGCAGCCTTTATATATCCTTATATAACCAATACTAATTAAGAACAATAGCCTCCCTTCATAATTGATCTAACCAAAAGGAGAAAATCTTCCAAATAAACAAGAAAAAATATATAACAATATTGGAACACATGCTGTCCACAATTTTCAGCATATACCTAACCATTATACCTCTTGTTTTTCATGAAGAAACCTTACTGAGAACACAACACTAATCACTTACCTTTACCCTCAAGTGAATGGATTCTCCAAGAACCCTAAAAGTCTCTTGTAGATGCTTGTAAAGTCAAGAAAGAGTTAAGAGAAAACTTGGAAGACAATCTGATTTTTTTTGTTCAAGTTATAATGGCTTATGGGAGAATTTTTCAACCCTTTTTAAAAGGGGACTTTGGCCGACTTACTAAGGCATTTTTATCCTTACTTTACTAAGTTGGTGATGCGGCTTTTTTCCGCTTTCATTTGGGCCTTATTGGGTTCAAATTGGTTGGGCCTTGGCTGCCCATTTTCCCCCTTTCTCTTAGTTATTTTGGGCCCAAATTATCAAAGAAATTGTGATGTATTTTGGCTCTTTTAATATCCTTCTTGGGCTGAAAACATTGTCCATTTATGAGTCTAAAACATGGGCTAAAGTTACACCCTTATCACGGACTTTATTCATAATCAGACTTGGACAAATTCGACGTCGGGTCTTGTCTCCATTTAGCTAGCAAATTTCAGCTAAGCAAGTAGATGACTCACCTGCTAATTTACTAAGTCCTACAAGCACCTCACTTCTATTACTTCATTTAAAGTCGTGATTGTCTCCATTTGAAATAAAACGTATTTGCACTCGACCCTCTTCAGCGTTAGATATATATATATCGCCCTCTACTTCGAGATTCAAAAGCACTTTTAAAAATTGGTGCTAATTTGAAAAGCCATATCATGTTTCATTCTCATAGAACTAGTGTTGTAAGATGTGGGGTGTTACATTAGGCTTAGCACCGATGGATGGAGGATTTTCTCTCTTTCCTTGAACTATGTGCCACCATAGGACTATGCTATACCCTTGTAATACTAATGGATCCACTTAGTACACTTTCTCTTGAGGTTCTTCCCGAAATTGGGTCGTTTTCTTGTAAGGTGAAGTTCTTAATGAAATCCTTTTCGAAATTGGGTCAAGTTCCCATAAGAAAGGTTACTTCATACGAAATTGGGTCATATTCCCGTAAGTTTGAAGTATGGTTTACGTTGGCAAGTAGACCACCTCTTTATCGGTAAGGGGTAATCATCGAGATTCCAAGTTGTAGCTTGCTTAGTCTTATTCTATGTCAGTTGATGTCTCTTCCCACACATATGTACTATGTTCTATTCAATTCTAATGATTTATAACTATGTTTTTACTTCAAGCATTGATCATGCATGCCATATTATTATCATATTTATCTATTACTTATAATTAAGCATTTTAATTATGATGCCAATCTCTTGTTGCATTACATCCTATATACTTAGTATATTTAAACGTACTAAAGCATACTCTATGCCTACATGATGTTACCATGGAAGGACCGGAGCTCCATTTGACTATCCTCCTCCACGTGGCTAGTTTGTCTTCTTGAAGATAAGATTTTGTGAGTCCTCAAGTTTGGGGACACAAGCTATGATACTCTTGTTCTTTTGTTATCTCCTTATGATGGATATTTTCTACTACGATGGTGAGCCCGGTTGCTTGTCTTGGCCCCTGCTAAGCTCTACGTTTAGAGGTGTTGTTGGACAAGTATGTAATGATGCTAAGAGCTTTGACGCTCCTTGACTCTTTTGATGTTTTATGATATAAAAGATGTTCCTTATCCCCGTGTTCCCTTTTTACTATTACCAAGGATGTTAGTTATATGTTAAGAGGCATGATTGGGGTCCCTTCGGGTTCCCCATTCTCCATTCACGTCTTGGCCCTAGGCTTGGATCATGACAGTATCTAGCCTTCCTACCCTCTCCAGCTTACCATGTAGCCTTCTTAACAAATTGACTTCTCCACAACACTTTTACAAATGCAACCTCTTTACCTCTCAACTTCCGAACTTGACGATCGAGGATTTCGACTGCCATCTCTTGATAACTCAAACTATTCTTCACCCTAATGCTTGAAATAGGAATAACCAAGGATGGATCGCCCAAACACTTCTTATGCATAAAAATGTGAAAGACTGTATGGATGACTGCCAGATTTTGTGGTAACTCTAAATCATAATCTATGTTTCCCATACTATCCACAATGCGGTAGGGACCAATGGATCGAGGACTCAACTTTCCCTTCTTCCTGAATCTCGTTACACCCTTCATAGGTAACACTTTCAAGTATACCCAATTGTTTACTTAGAACTCTATGTCCTTTCTCCTAACATCAATGTTGGACTTCTTGCAACTCTGTGCAGTTCTCAATCTCTCTTGAATAATCTTTACTTTCTCCATAGCCTTGTGTACCAAGGCTCACCCAATCAACCCTGCTGCACCTACTACGAACCATCAATCGGTTAACTATATCTCCTCCCACAAAAGGCCTCATAAGGAGCCATTTAGATGCTTGAATGATAGTTATTGTTGTAGGCAAACTTAATCAGAAAAAAGTAGTCATCCCAATCACCTGTGAAGTGAATGACGCAAACCATCAACATATCCTCAAGGATCTGTACCGTCCGCTCTGCCTGATTATCAATCTGAGGTTGAAAGGTAATGCTAAGGTTAACCTTTGAACCTAGGACTTTTTGAAAGGAATTCCCGAATTCGATAGTGAACTAAGATCCTCTATCTGATATGATGGACAAAGGAGCTCCATGCAATCTGAAAATCTCTTTGATATACAATGGGGCATAGTCCTCTACCATATTAGTAGTCTTTGTTGGCAAGAAATGGGCTGATTTAGTTACCCTATATATAATCACCCATATTGAATCATGCTGTTTGCAAGACATCGGTAAGTCTGTCATGAAATCCATATTGATTTCCCCCCACTTTTATTCTGGAATTTCCAAATTTTGGGCTACTCAATATGGCCTTAGTAGTACTCCTAAAAACTTTTCTCACACTCGTTGGACCACTAAAACTTCACTTTCTTTTGTGTTTTCTCAATAGAGAGATATAGAAGAGAATGCCTCAACAAAACTACGATAGTAACTAGCCAAACCCAAAAAAATTCTTATGTCAATAGGAGAGGTGGGTCTAGGCCAGTTCTTAACTGCCTCAATCTTCTGCATATCTACTCGAATACCATTATTCGAGATAATATGGCCCAAAAATGTCATCGATTGAATCAAGAACACAAACCAAAATTTGGCGTACACCTCATTATCCTTGAGGCTCTGAAGAATAATTTGAAGGTGATCAACATGCTCTTCCTCATCTCTAGAGTACACCAAAATATCATTGATGAACACAATCTCGAACATATCAAGGTACTACCTAAATACTCTATTCATCAAATCAATGAAAGTAATAGGAACATTGGTTAATCCTAAGGACATTACTAGAAACTCAAAGTAACCATATCTGGTTTGGAAAGCCATCTTCTGGATGTCACATTCTCTCACTTTCAGTTGGTGATAGTCTGATCTGAAGTCAAACTTGGAGAAAATAGTGGCATCCTGAAGTTGGTCAAACAAGTCGTCTATTCTCAAAAGCGGATATTTTTATTAATGGTCACCTCATTCAACTAGCAATAATCGATACATATACTGAGGGAACCATCTTTCTTGGACAAAAATAGGATAGGAATGCCCCATGGAGAGACATTTCTCCTGATAAATCCTTTATCCAGTAGATCCTTCAACTTCTCTTTCAACTTTACGGGAGCCATTCAAGATGGTGGAATAGAGATAGGATAGGTATTGAGGAGAACATCAATCCCAAAGTTGAACTCCATATTTAGGAGGGACTCGAGGCAAATCATTAGGGAAAACATCAGGAAACTCATTGACACCTGGAACTAACTCAAAAGGTGGAGACACTACATCATCACCCTTAACTCACACAAGGTGATAGATACATCCTTTAGAAAATAATTTCTCGATCCTAAGGTAGGAAATAAATTTACCCTTGGGCACAGCAAAACTACCCTTCACTCTATAATAGGTTACTAAGAAATTTGAATTTCACCTTTCGGGTTCTATAATTGATAGAGACATAACAGGCGTGAAGACATTCAGGAAGGATCTCAAACTTACTAGCCACATATGGAGTTGCACTTGATAAAGTGGAACCTGGGTCAAGCAGTGCATATACATGATAGGAAAAGACTCGAAGCATACCCGTGAGAACATTTGGTGAAACTTCCTGGTCTTGTTGATTTCCCATTACATACAAACAATTTATACTAGCACCCGTATTAGTTATAGCACCTCTTTACTACCAATGGCTGGTGAGGCTATTGAAGACTGAGCTTTATTACCTTCATCACACTGTCTCCTCATTAAGCACTCATTCTAGAAGTGACCAGTCTGTCCACACCTATAGAAAGCATATATGCTCTCACGACACTAAACTAGGTGGCGTTTTCCACATTTTCCACATGGTGGTTTTCCCCTCGAACCTTGAGTCACACTAGTTTGGGATTAAGAACCCTGAGGTTTGGAATTCTGATGGCCTTGAGACTTCTGATCGTATATTTCTTGGAGATGGTGTATTGATTAAGGATGGTGCATAATTCGAAGAGATCTTCTGAAAATAG
Source organism: Solanum clarkiae (assembly GCA_011800125.2). Classification (NCBI taxonomy): domain Eukaryota; kingdom Viridiplantae; phylum Streptophyta; class Magnoliopsida; order Solanales; family Solanaceae; genus Solanum; species Solanum clarkiae. Next base: position 10,365 of record JAABOM020061004.1, read on the forward strand.
GACCGTCCTCCTTACTTTTCTTATGCTAGATAGGCTTATTCCCTATTGGATTAAAGTTAAATGACCCTAAAATGTGCCTCGAAAGTCCGTGGAATCATAATTCCCATATATCTCAAAATTCGTGAGTTATTTTTAAAATCTAACTCCATATTCTTGTTCGGGGGGGGGGGCGAATTTAGGGGGGAAAGGGTCTAACGCTGATTTTAGAGCAACCGTAGCAAAATCCAAATTTTTAAAGTGAGCTCAAAATAGTGTCCAGGCGCGTGCTCTATGCGACATGCCCCTGTACAAAAATGGTCCAGTTTTATTTTTCGGTCCAAGACTTTTAAGTCATTGGCCTAAGTCCCCCCATGCGTGAAAATACCTATACATAACCATATTTCACCCTCATATCATCCTAAACATTCCCCAATACTCACCAAAACACTAAGTCAAATATTTACTCCCAAATTCAAGTCCCAAAACCCTTATATGGATCTAAGGATTTTCACTCAAGCGTCAAGTCTCCATCTCCAATCTTCATCAAATCCATCTCCAAAGCTAAGTTATGTGGGTTTATTTCATGGGTTCCTTTCACCCATGATACCCAAGCCTCCTTTTACTCAAATTGCATGATTTAAAGTTGATTTACAAATGGGTTTTGCATACTACGAAATTCACTGCACACTATGTTAAAGCCATATAAAGTTGTGACTGTTTTGCTATGTTTTGAGCTATAAATCTTTGTTTTATTGTAAGATTTGATGAGGCATTTTGATGTATATTGCTTGAGGGTGTTTCGAGGTGTTGACTGATTGTTTTACAATAGATTTTCTTGCATGATTTCATCTCTATATTTCATAGTTTTATACTAGCATATGCAACCTGTAAGTGTTTGATAAAATGTTCGTATGTGGTTTCTTGAGGAATTGAAGGTCTAAAACATATCTTATGAGTTGAATGACTTTATGATGATGAAATAAATGTTTATGTGAGCTATGTTTATGAGAAGCATCTATGCTATTCTGAGATGACTGCCTTTGTGGAGAATGTGATGTACATTAACCATTGAGAGGTTGATACCTTGACCACCTAATTAGAGGGTATGATATCCATTAACTAGTAAGGGATTGATACCTGGGCCACCTAAATAGATGGTGGGAAATGGAGGGTGGGATGTCCATTAATCGACAAGGGGTTGATGCCTTGGCCACCTAAATGGAGGGTGGGATGTCCATTAACCAATGTTGAAGGGTTGATACCTTGACCACCTTGATGAAGGTTGTGATGTTCATTTACTAATTAAGGAGTATAAACCTTGATCACCCTCCAAATGGGTGCCAAACCTTGGATTCTAAGCACTAGTTGCTTGTTTTATAATGATGGTTTCCTTCTACTTACGTCTGATGATTTATATAAGCATAATTTTTACTTCAAGCATCATTCATACATGTCGTATCGTGACTATGCTATCTATTGTCTGTGTTTATACATTTCAATTATGTTGCCTACCTCTTGTTGCATTGTATCCTACATATTTAGTACATTAAAACACACTAATGCATAATCTATGCCTATATGATATCACCATGTAGGAACCGATGCTCCATTTGGTCATCCTCCTCCTCCGTGTGGCTAGTGGCTTCCATTCAAGCTAGTTGGTGAGTCCTCATGTCCGATGACAATACCTGTGTTCTTATGCTATATATTGAAGATTATATTTCCTTTTTTATATACTTTGACTATGAGGGTGAGCTCGGTTGCTTGTCTTGGCCCCTGCTAAGTACTATGTTAGAGGTGTTGTTGGACAAATAGGTTTTATGCTTGAGCTTTGATTGACTTACGTTATTCAAGCTATTTAAAATATGAGTCTCTCTCCCATAGTCCTAATTTCCCCTTGTTTATAAACTATCTTGCTTCCGCGACCAAGGATGTGTGATGATATGCTATGAGGCTTGTTTGAGATTCCTTTGGGTTGCCCATTCGCCGGTCACGTCTAGGCCCTAAGCTTGGGTGGTGAAAAGGATAGTATCAAAGCACTAGGTTGATAGATCCTCAGAGTCCAATACACCACGTTGATTAGAGTCTTAATCATAGTTGTGTTATGCACCACAACTATGAGTAGGAGGCTCTGAGATGTTTTAGGAAAAGTTTCCCTTCTTCATGTCGCAAGTCGTGCTATAAAGCTGGAGTAAGTTTTCTCCCTAATGATTGTTCTTTGCTATACTAAATCATGTCTAACACTCGAGGAAGAATGGCCCAGACTTCGGAGGAGCAACCTACCAATGGAGAGTGGGATGCTCTCACTATGCTTGCTATCACGATCCAAGCCTAGGGCATAGACGTGAAACGGCGAATAGAGATCCTGAAGGATCCCCAATCAAGCCTCTCAACTTATTATTACACATTATTGGTCGCAAAAGCATACGAAACACATAAAACAAGCATAAGGGGAAAAGGGGCTAAGGGATAGCTTGCCAAAACATCAACATCAAAGACAAAGAGTCATGGCTCATATCATAACTACAAAACTTGTCCAACCAACACCTTTAAATACATAGATAGAGCGAGGTCCAAGACAAAGTAATCGGGCTCACCCTCTTGGTCAAAATACAATATAACAGTTTCCCAATACATAGATAATAGCAATCATAGACTAAGGTCCCCAAAATGGAGGACTCGCCAACAAGCTTGGAATAGCACCGACTAGCCACGTGGAGGAGGAGGATGATCAACTTGAGCACCAGTCCCTGCATGGTCATATCATGTAGGCAAGAGTATGCATTAGTACATTTGAATGTATTAAGTATGTGGGGTGCAATGCAACAATAGATTGACATCATACTCAAAATGCATACATTAGCCAATAGGCATAATATAAAAATATGGCATGTATGATCAATGCATAAGTAAAACAAGTTTTCAACAACTCATGCTCATATAAGATGTCATATGTGTAGAAGAGACCAAGCTAGAATCCTAAGTGTGGTTGGGAGATGCCATTCACACCTGGACACCATGGTGGCAAGGTAAAACACCCCTCACATGGTTGATGTCATTCACACCTAGATACCCTGGTTGCAAGGTACAACACCCCTTATATGGTTGATACCATTCACACCTCGATACCCTGGTGGCAAGGTACACACCCTTTACATGGTTATCTGGGCTCCTATATCCACCGGATCGGGTATGGTCTAATTCAACATATTATATAGAACATACATATCATGTACATAAGCTCATTTCATCATCATAACATCAATTATATCATATCTCATGCTTTGGACCTTCATTTCCTCAAGAAACCCTAGCCGGACATTTTATCAAACACTTGGAGGTATGAAATGGGGGTAAAAGACCATGCAATTTAGAGAAGAAATCATTCAAGAAAATCTGTAGTAAAACCATCAATCAACACCTTGCAACACCCCCAAGATATTCACATCAAAACCCCTCGTCAAATCCAATATTTGATCCAAGATTTAGAGCTTAAAATATGCTAAAACAACCATACTTTTATGAACTAAAATCACTGTGTAGTAAATTTCTCAATATACAAGACTCACATATAAAATTATCTTTAAATCATGCAATATTAGTAAAAAAGAGGCTTAGGCACCATGGGTGGAAGGACCCAATGGCTCAACACCACATACCTTAGCTTTGGAGAAGTTCTTGGTGAAGATTGAAGATGGAGGCTTGAAGCTTGAAGAGAATCCTTAATTCCAGATGAGGGTTTTGGGACTTGAATTTTGGAGTGAAAATACGACTAGGTGATTTGGGGAGTATTGGGAAATGTTTATGATGATATAAGGGTGAAATTTGGCTAAGTATAGATAAATACACATTTCGGAAGCTTGGGCCCAACACTTAGAATATTTTGGACCACACAGGAAAACACTGCCAGGAAAAATACACCTCTCCACGACATAGAGAGAATGTTGAGAAGGAATTACTCTAAAACGCACCCTTGGCGCGTCGCGGAGGGAACGCATAAACCTCACTTGAATTCGTCACTTAAAAATTTATAATTGCTAATCTTTTGCTCTTTCACCAGGGTGACACCCTTTTTGACTTAATTTTTACCCCCTGATCATAAATATGAAGTTGGATCTTCGAAATAACAAACGGATTTTAATATATATGTAAATTAAAATTCCGGGCATTTTGAGGCACATTTTTGAGAACATTTTAGGGGTGGTTTCAATATATTCTCCTTGGTAACATTCGTCCCCAAATGTAAAAAAGACGTATAAGACAAGAGTTATCCTGGACAAATCAGTCCCAAGATGAATGCAACATAACATGTAAAAAACCATTTTCAAATTCTCAACATAAGTTTGAAATCATCATAAGTTTACCCACTTAAACATGAATCCATATGAATGACATAAGGGCTGAAATGTAAGACTTAAAGTCATATATGGGACTTAGGATTTGTACCATAGGCTTGAGTGGAGTGGAACTGATGAGGATACCACTTTTGCAAGTCCGCTTCAGTCTCCCATGTAGCACTTTCAACTTGTTGGTTCCTCCAAAGGACCTTAACGGATGCCACCTATTTGTTCCTCAATCTCTTTACTTGCCTATTCAAGATATGAACTGGAACCTCCTCATAAGTCAAGTTATCCTCAACAACACCCACAACATCAAGAGGAATAATGGAATTAGAATTACCAACACACTTCCTCAACATAGAAACATGGAATACCGGATGAACCAAATTCATTTCACGAGGAAATTTCAACTCATAAGATACCTCGCCAATATTCTCTATCACCTTATAAGGACCAATATACCATGGAATCAACTTCCCCTTTTTAACAAAATGGACCACACATTTCATTGGCGAAACCTTCAAATAGATCCAATCAGCCACTTTGAATTCAAGGTCTCTTCTTCTCACATCAACATAGGAGTTTTAATGGATTTGGGCTGCCCTCAACCTTTCCCTAATCAATCCTAACCTTCTCAAGAGCATTCATAACAGATTCGGCCCCAATAAAGCCACCTCTCCAACCTCAAACCAACCCACCAGTGATCTACAATGTCTCTCGTAAAGGGCCTCAAAAGGAGCCATACCGATGCTAGATGATAGCTATTGTTGTAGGCTAATTCAATCAATGGAAGATGGTCATCCCAACTACATTTAAGCTCCAAAACACAAGCCCTAAGCATATCCTCAATTTTTTGAATTGTCCTTTCATCTTGGCCTTCTGTTTGAGGGTGGAAGGCCATGCTAAGGTGAACTTTGGTACTAAGACCCCTTTGAAAAGACCTTCAAAAGTGTAAAGTGAATTGTGCACCACGATACGATATAATGGATAAAAGAATCCCATGTAACCTCGATAAGTCATGGATGTACAACCTTTCATACTCTTTATCCCCATATGTCATCTTGATCGGTAGAAAGTGAGCCGATTTCATCATCCGATCAACCACCACCCATATAGAATCAAAAACCTTTTCTAGTCTTGGGCAACCCTACCACAAAATCCATATTAATTACATCTAACTTCCAAGTAGGAATCTCTCTGTCTTTGGTTAGGCAACCCGACCTTTGATGTTCGGCTTTGAGTTGTTGACAACTATAGCAACTGGAAACAAATCTAGTAATGTCCCTCTTCATGTGTCCCCACCAATACACATCCCTTAAGTCTCTATACATTTTGGTGGAGCCAGGGCGGATAGAATAAGAAGAGTTATGCGCCTCATTAAGAATTCTCTCCCTCAAACCATCAACATATTGTACAGACAATCTACCTTGGTATCTAAGGGTCCCATCTCTCCCTTAGGAGAAAACCTCTATTTTGCCCTCTTTCACCATGGCCTTAAATTCAAGCAAGGAGGATTCTAGATCTTGTTTTGCCATTACCTCATCAACCAAGATTTAGAACCATCAATAACAACTACACCATCACCCATATATTCCAACATAACCCCCAATCTAGCCAATCTATTCACCTCCCTAGCCATCTCCCTATAACCACCATTCACATGAGCTAGGGTACCCATAGACACCCGACTCAAAGAATCCTCCACAATATTCGCCTTACCCGGGTGATAATGCACACTCATGTCATAATCTTTGAGAAGTTCTAGCTACCTTCTTTGTCTCAAGTTGAGATCTTTTTGTGTGAAGACATATTCAAGCCTCTTATGATTGGTGAAGACATTAACATGCATCACTTACAAATAATGACATGAAATCTTTAATGCAAACATCACGGCAGCTAATTTAAGATCCTGGGTAGGGTAGTTCTTTTTGTGCACTTTGAGTTGCATAGAAGCATATGCTATGACCTTACCATTTTGCATTAGCAGATAACCCAAACCAACTCTTAATGCATCATAATACACCACAAAACCCTCAAGCCCATCCGCTAGTGACAATATAGGTGCGGACACAAGCCTATCTTTCAAAGTTTAGAAGTTTTTCTCACATTCATCGGTCCACTCAAACTTAACCCTCTTTTGAGTCAATTTTGTCATATGGGAAGCAATGGAGGAGAACCTATTCACAAACCTTCTATAGTAACCCGCAAGACCCAAGAAACTCCTAATATCCGATGGGGTCAATGGTTTAGGTCAATTTCTAGTCACATCGGTCTTCTTAGGATCCACTGTAATACCATCCCTCGACACCACATGACCGAAGAATGCAACCTCCTTCAACCAAAATTTAGACTTCTCATATTTAGCATATAAACTCTCCTCCTTCAATCATTGCAACACAACCTTCAAATAGCCATATTCTCCTCCCTACAATGTGAATAGATCAATATATCATCAGTGAAGACCACAACAAAGGAATCAAGGTAGGGTTTCAAGAGCCTATTCATCAGGTCCATGAAGATGTTTGGTGCATCAGTCAACCCAAACGACATCAAAACAAACTCATAATGTCCATATCTAGTCTGGAAGGCTGTCTTGGGAATATCACACTCCCTCACCCTCACTTGATGGTACCAGATCAAAGATCAACCTTAGAGAAAAATCTAGCCCCTTGCAATTGGTCAAACAAGTCATCAATCCTTTGAAGAGGATATATATTCTTTATAGTGGCCCTATTGAGTTGCTGGTAGTCAATGCACATTCTAAGTGAGCCATCTTTCTTCTTTACAAATAACATCAGTGCACACCAACGTGATTGGCTAGGTCAAATAGATCTCTTTTCCAACAAATCTTTCAATTGTTCCTTTAATTCCTTCAACTCCACCGAGGCCATATGTTAAGGGGGAATGGAGATAGGTTGAGTGTCGGGAAGGAAATCTATGCCAAAATCTATCTTCCTTTCAGGAGGACACTGGGAAGGTCATTTGGGAAGACATCTAAAGAACTTATTTACAATGGTGACCGATTCGATGGAAGGGACTTTGTACTCCATATCTTTGACCCTCACTAGATGATACAAATACCCCTTGGAAATCAACCCGTGGGCTTTAATGCGTGAGATGAATCTACCCATCACTACCACATCATGACTTTCCGACTCAATGATGAGTTCATTTGGAAATTGAAACTTGACCCTATGGGTTCTACAATCAATAGAGGCATAGTATGCATGCAGCCAATCCATCCTAAGAATAACATCAAAATCAACAATATCTAATTCAACAATATCATAAGGTAAGATTTTACGCAAGGTGCAAATTGGAAAATTTCTATACATCTTCCTTGCAACAATAGATGCACCAATAGGAGTAGAAATCTCATATGACTCATGCAACGACTCCAACTCAACATGAAACTTTTTAGCAACAAAGGGGGTAACAAAGGAAACTATGGCACCTGGATCAGTCAAAGCATATACATCAATATCAATGATTTTCAACATACTAGTAACAACATATGGGACCTCACCAACCCTTTACCTCCCATGTAGAGCATAAAATCGATTGTGCCTTAGGGCACCATCTTGAGGACCACCTCTACCCAATGGAACTACATTTGCACCTTAGACCTTGCCACGATTTCTTGGACAATCCACTCTCTTGTGACAAAGCTCCTCACATTCAAAACATGCATTGGAACCCCTCAATCATGGTCCCTTGTGATTCTTTCCACATTTAGGAGACATATCATTAGGAACCATTCCACCCACACTTAAGGCCTAAAGAAGTCATTGGCAAACCTCCTATTAGTATCATGAGGAGGCCCTTGGTCTTGATGATGTCTAACACCATTTTGAAACCTACCTTCATAATGGGCCCTCTTGGCCTCATGACACTTTCTCTTTCTCAACATTTCTTCCTCTATTTGATCGGTAGAAGTTATCAACTGAGACAAGTCCATATCACTAATTAGCAATGCGGATTGGCATTCTTCACTTACCAAGTCGGAATCCTCCATAACAAACTTATTCATCCTTGACCTAAGATCGGCCACCAAGTGAGGAGCATACTTTGAAAGTTGATTAAATTTGAGGGCATACTCCCTCACACCCATAGCACCTTGTTTCAAATTCATAAACTCTTCCAACTTTGCCTCCCTAAGTTTAAGAGGGAAAAACTGATTAAGGAATGCCAATTTGAACTCCTCCCAAAGCACCACATTACTAACCCCCTTCTCACCCTTCCATTACTCAAATCGAATTTGGGCTACCCTTTTGAGTTGGTATGCTGCCAACTCTACCTTTTCATTCGGCCGAACACGCATGATATTCAAGATTTTGTAGACCTCATCAATGAACTCTTGTAGATCTTCATCCACCTTGGACCAATGGAAAATCGGAGGATTCATCCTTATAAAGTCTCTTACCCTAGCTCCTGGGGTAGCAACATAAGGGTCTTGGACACCTTGTTGGACTTGGTTGGCTACCACTTGGGCAAGCATAGAGAGGGAATCCCGGAGCTCACCATTGTTAGGTTTCTCCTGGAGAGTTTGGGCACGTCTTCCTCTAATATTTTGCATGATCTAGTACAGCAAAGAACAATTATTGAGGGGAAAAACTTACCACAACTCTATAGCATGACTTAGAATGTAAAGAAGGGAAACATTTCCCAAAATACCTCATGGCCTCCTATTCATAGTCATGGCGCACTTCACAATCAAGAAACGGACTAATCGACACGGTGTGTTAAACTCCAACGATCTATCAACCTAGTGCTCTAATACCAAGATAGTCACCACCCAAGCCTAGGGCTTAGATGTGACACGGCGAATGAGGATTCCAAAGGAACCCCAATTGGGCCTCTCAACTTATTATTACACATAATAGTCGCAGAAGCATGTAAAAGACATAAAAAAAGCATAAGAAGAAAAGGGGTTAAAGGATAGCTTGCTAAAACATCAACGTCAAAGACAAGTAGTCATGGCTCATATCATAATTACATAACTCGTCCAACCAACACCTCTAAATACATAAATAGAGAGGAGACCAAGATAAAGTAACCGGGCTTACCCTCATGTTCAAAATACAATATAACAAAGTGTCTCAGTACATAGATAATAGAAATCATAGACTAAGGTCCCCGAAATAGAGGACTCACCAACAAGCTTGGAATAACACCGACTAGTCAAATGGAGGAGGAGGATGATCAACATGAGCATCAGTCTCCACATGGTGATATCATGTAGGATAGAGTATGTGTTAGTACATTTGAATGTACTAAGTATGTGGGGTAAAATACAACAATAGATAAATATCATACTCAAAATGCATACATTAGACAATGGGCATAGTATAACAATATGACATGTATGAACAATGCATAAGTAAAATAAGTTTTTAATAATTCATGCTCATATAAGATCTCATATGTGTAGAACAGACTAAACTAGAATCCCAACTGTGGTTGGGAGATGGCATTCACACCTGGACACCCTAGTGATAAGGTACAACAGACCTCACATGGTTGATGCCATTCACACCTGGACACCCTGGTGGTAGGGTACAACACCCCTCACATGGTTATGCCATTCACACTTGGACACCCTCGTGGCAAGGTACATACCCCTCACATGGTTATCCGGGCTCCTATACCCCCAGATCGGGCATGGTCTAATGAAGCACATTATATAGAATATATATATATAATGTAGATAATATCATTTCATCATCATAACATCAATCATATCATATCTCATGCTTTGGACCTTCATTTCCTCAAGAAACCCTAGCCGGACATTTTATCAAACACTTGGTGGATGTGAAATGGGGTAAAAGACCATGCAATTTAGAGATCAAATCATGACAGAAAATCTATAGTAAAACCATCAATCAATACCTTGCAACACCCGCAAGACATTCACATCAAAATCCCTCATCAAATCCAACATTAGATCCAAGATTTAGAGCTCAAAACATGCTAAAATAACCATACTTTCACAAACTAAAATTACTGTGCAGTAAATTTCTCAATATACAAGACTCATATGTAAAATCATCTTTAAATTATGCATTATTAGTAAAAAGAAGGCTTACGCACCATTGGTGGAAAGACCCAATGGTTCAACACCACATATCTTAGCTTTGGAGAAGTTCTTGGTGAAGATTGAAGATGGAGGCTTGAAGCTTCAAGAGAATCCTTAATTCCGGATGAGGGTTTTGGGACTTTAATTTTGGAGAAAAAATATGGCTATGTATTTTGGGGATTATTAGGAAATGTTTAAGATGATATAAGGGTGAAATTTAGCTTTGTGTAGATAAAAACACATTTGGGAAACTTGGACCCAACACTTAGAATATTTTGGACCGCACAGGAAAACACTATTAGGAAAAATACACCGCTCCGCGTCACGGAGTGGACGTAGTGAAAGAATTACACTAATGCGTGCCCTTGGCGCGTCGCTGATGGCACGCGTAAACCTTACTTGAATTAGTCACTTGAAAATTTATAATTACTAATCTTTCACTTTTTGATTGGTTTTAGACCCTTCTTTACCTAATTTTGACCCTCTTATCACAAATATGAAGTCGAATTTTTGAAATAATGAACGAACTTTGAGATATATGAAAATTAAAATTCTGGGCATTTTGAGGCACATTTTGAGCACTTTTTGGGGGTCGTTTCACTTGCCCAAATTGTGGCCAACCAAGTCGACTAAGGGGCCCAAGCCCCTCATGCTACTACCTCGAACCTAAGGTAAGGGACTTCATAAGGATGAATCCTTTGGTTTTTTATGGGTTAAAGGTAGATGAAGATCCATAAGAATTAATTGATGATGGCTGTAAGATTTTGACTATCATGGGTGTTGGGCCGAATGAAAAGGCAAAGTTGGTGGTGTACCAAATCAAAGGGGTAGCCCAAATATGGTATGATCAAAGGAAGGGGCGAGAAGTGAAATGGTAATGTGGTTCTATGAGAGGAGTTCAAAGTGGCCTTTCTTAATTGTTTCTTCCCACATGAGATTAGGGAAGAGAAATTGATGGAGTTCATGAACTTGAAATAAGATGCTATGAGTGTGAGAGAGTATACCCTCAAATTAACCCAACTTTCGAAATATGCTTCTCAATTGATATCCAATGTTAGGACTACGATGAATAAATTTGTGATAGGTGTCTCTGACTTGGTGAGTGAGGAATGCCGATCCACTACCTGGTTGATGACTTATGCCAAAAAATTGGAGAAAAAAATATGAGGAAAAAGAGGGGTAAGGACGTTAAGAGGCCCAGTTTTGAAGGAAAGTTTCAGAGTCCCAAGGATAGAAGGGTTATGGTGCCTTATGCTAGATGCCCAAGGTGTGGCAGATGCTATGAATACCAATGCTTAAGAGGTACTGATGCTTGTTATAGATGTGAGGAGATGGGTCATAAGATGAATGATTGTCCTCATAAGCGCAACAAGGTTAAGGGTGGTGAAGTTGATCAAGGGGGTTCTCCAAGACGTAATTAGTTCTATGCTTTTCAAAGGAGGCAAGTGGTAGATAGGGAGCCCGATGTTTTTACTGGTATATGGAAGTTTCCTTGACTTAGATGTGTGTGCAGTGTTGGGGCCGGTGTGCCATTGTCTCTTTCTTTGTTCTTTTGGGTTGCTAGTGGGCTTCTTGTGTGCCCCGAGTTGTTATTTGAACCTTTGGTGTTTATCTCTTGGTTAGGTATATTGTTGCTAGAAAGCCTATAGGTATTGTTCCATGTTCATATTGCATTAGGTCTTGCCTTGTGGCTTGTCGAATTTGATGTGATGGATTTAGATGTTATACTTGGAATGGAATAGTTGCACGTATGTTGTGTCTCCTTCGGTGGTAGGAACCGTAGAGTTAGATGCTGACTCCCTAATGAACCCATCTTTGAGTGGGGGGTTGTCAAGTGGTAGAAAAAGTGGTAGGTCCATTCTTGTCTTACCGTTCAATTTATCTCTAAGGGTTTCCCTATGTTCTTATAGCATAGAAGTCTTGATTTGTGATCTTGGATGATCTTATCTTGATGTGTTGGAGGTCTTGGGATAGATTGGGCTACTTGCATAGAATGTTTGCAATGAGAGCAGAACCCATAAGGTTGTAATAAGATGATTGAGAATGGTCGATCTATTTGGTAAACTACAATAGGTTAGTCACTTCTCTAACATTGATATTTGGTTCGGGTTTCATCCCCAAGTAAGGATGAGGTTAGGTGATTTCTCTAAGTGTCTTTTTGGACTAGGAGTGAGCTCTTTGAATATTGGTAGAGTTGTTTGGTTGGCTTATGCATCGGTTGTGTTTATGGGTTTCATAAATAGGGTCTAAAACCCTACCTTGGCATGTTTGTGGTGACCTTTAGTAATAAAGTATTGATTTATTTAGAGCTTGTGAATCATTTGGGGGTAGCGTTGCAAGTCATGGGAATGAGAGGTTATTTGTTAAATATGATGAGTGTGAATGGTGAATAAAAAGGAGGTGGTTAGAGATCCTTAAGGATTATGGTATGAGTGTGCATTAGTTTCTCCGGTAGAGCTAGTGTTGTGCTTAGTGCTATAAGTAGTCTAGTGTGTGTGGATAATGGTGTCAAGGAGGAGACTAGTGGGGTCCATTGGTTGGTTAAATTTGAAGTTAGGTTGAGGGAAGTTGAGAATGATAGAATAGTGTTCTTTGTGGTTCCAATCTTCTTTAGTTAAAGAGGTCTAGTTTAAGCAAGGTCTTGATTCCGCCTTATTAAAGTTGGAAGTTTTGGGTGGAAAGATGGTATAGTGGAGGTTATCTCCCAAGGGGGAGATGGTGGTTCGTGGCAACAAGTGGAATAGGTGTAGTTAAGGTTGACAAATGAGTTATCATTGTGACTCCTTTTAGGGTATAGAGGAAGTTGGTAAGGTTGCATATGAATGGGATTTGCCTAGGGATATGATTATGGTTTGTTTGGTTCTTTGTGATTCTAGGTTGTGGAGATGTGTTGGTGGATCTAGTGCTATAGGACCCATCGAGAGGGTGGGTGATATGGAGGATAAGTTGACTTAGGAGAAGTTCCCAGTGGAGGTGTGTTTGGATGAGTGAAGAAGTTGACTAATATTGATATAGTGTTCGTCAAGGCCCTTTTGGTGGAGTCGTCTATTCGTATGTGTCTCTCAGGGAGCCGATGCAAGCATGGGAGAAGAAATATCCGTATCTCTTTCATTCTAGTCAAGCTTATGAAAACACGTCAAGTCCGTTCCTATATTTCCAAGCCTTACGTTTCTGTCCTATGTTATTCACATGAATCCACGTTTATGTTTGCAAGTTTATAATGATTTTACACATATTGAGATTGTGAAAATGGTGTTTTAAAGTGTATTGTTGAATTCTTGTTGGGGCTGATCTCCTTATGATTACTCTTGCCTTGTATGTTTCATTGGTATTCGGGGAAGAATGTTCCCAAAGGGGAGATATTGAAACGACCCCAAGTTATGCCCGAAAATGTGTCTTGGAAGTGCCCAGAATCGTAATTTCCATATATCTCAAAATCTGTGGTTATTTTGAAAATTCGACTTCATATTCTTGTTCAAGGGGTAGAATTTGGGGGGGGGGGAAGGTCTAACCCTCATTTTCGAGCAACTGTAGTAAAATTTGAATTTTCAAAGTGAGCGCAAAACAATGTCCAAGCGTGCCCTCCACGCGATGCGCCTCTGTACAAAAATGGTCCAGTTTTATTTTTTGGTCCAAGACTTTTATGTCTTGGGCCTAAGTCCCTCCATGTGTGAAAAATACCTAAACATAGCCTTATTTCACCCTCATATCATCCTAAACATTCCCAAATACTCGATATTTACACCAAAATTCAAGTCCCAAAAACCCTCATCTGGATCTAAGGATTTGCACTCAAGCTTCAAGTCTACATCTCTAATCTTCATCAAGTTCATATCCAAAGCTAAGGTATGTAGGTTTCTTTCATGTGTTTCATTCAACCATGATACCCAAGCCTCTTTTTACTCAAATTGCATGATTTAAAGTTCATTTAAAAATGAGTCATACACATTATGAAATTCACTGCATACTATGTTAAAGCTATGTAAAGTTGTGACTTTATTATTATGTTTTGAGCTATAAATCTTGGATCTATTGTAAGATTTGATGAGGGATTTTGATGTATATTTCTTGAGGGTTTTCCAACGGGTTGATTAATGGTTTTACAATAGATTTTTTTGCATGATTTCATCTCTATATTTCACAGTTTTATACTAGCATTACACACCCTCTAAGTGTTTGATAAAATGTCAGATGTGGTTTCTTGAGAAATTGAAGGTCCAAAGCATATCTTATGAGTTGAATGACTTTATGATGACGAAATGATTGTTTACATGAGCTATGTTTATATGAAGCATCTATGCTATTCGAGGATGATACCCTTGGTGGAGGGTGTGATGTCCATTAACCATTGTTAAGGGGTTGATACCTTGACCACCTAATTGGAGGGTGTGATGTCCCTTAACCGACAAGGGGTTGATACCTTGGCCACCTAAATGGAGGGTGGGATGTCCATTAACCAGTAATTAGTTGATACCTTTGCCACCTAAATGGAGGGTCAAATATCCATTAACCGGCAAGGAGTTGATGCCTTGGCCACCTACATTGAGGGTGGGATGTCCATTAACCATTGTTGAGGGGTTGATACCTTGGCCACCTTGATGAAAGGTGTGATATTCATCTACCGATTAAGGGGTGTATACGTTAATCACCCTCAAAAGTGGTTCCTGTCAGGACCCAAGACTAGGGCCTAGACGTGACTGATGAATGGAGAACCCGAAGAAACCCTAAACAAACCTCATACCATATTATTACACATCTTTGGTCACGAAAGCAATATAAAACAACAGAAGAAACATGAACAAGGAGAACTGGGACTAAGGGAGAGAGAGAGAGACAGAGAGAGAGAGAGAGAGTTTAATAATTAAATAACTTAGATGAGTCAAAGCTCAAACACAATTCATAACTTATCCAACGACACCTCTAAACCTAGATACTTGGAGAGGGCCAAGAGAAACCAACCGGGCTCACCCTCATAATCAAAATAACAATAAAGAAGAAGGAACCAATCAATAACATAAGAAACATAGACCAACATCCCTGAAATGGAGGACTCACCAATAAGCTTGAGTGAAACCATACTAGCCACATGGGTGGAGATGCTCAAGTGGGGCTCCGATTCCTACATGGTCATATCATATAGGCATAAA
This sequence comes from Solanum clarkiae, assembly GCA_011800125.2. NCBI lineage: Eukaryota > Viridiplantae > Streptophyta > Magnoliopsida > Solanales > Solanaceae > Solanum > Solanum clarkiae. The sequence goes on from JAABOM020061004.1 coordinate 25,910, forward strand.
TTATGCATTAGCGCAACGGAATGTACTTAGTACGTGGGATGCAATGTATCAAGAGATAGGCAATGTAATCGAAATCCATAATAATAGGCAATTTGCATAATATAACAATATGAAATGTATGAACAATGCTTGTACTAAAACATGCTTGAAAATATCCATTCCTTCATAGCTTACTTAACCAATAAGATAAAATAATTAGCTTATCCAATTACCTTGTACTAGAGGGTGAGAGATATAGCATGAATTCCTAGCATAACCCCATATCATACATGAGGATAAGGAGTATATCAAAGAGTAACATAACCTCCTAAGGAGTACATCATTGTTCATAACCTCATAAATTGTACATCATAGTTCATAACCTCAATAAAGAGTAACATAACTTCATAAGGAGTACATCATAGTTCATAACCTTATAAAGAGTAACATAACCTCATAAGGAGTAGCATAACCTCATAAAGAGTAACATAACCTCATAAGGAGTAGCATAACCTCATAAGGAGTAGCATAACCTCATAAGGAGTAGATTGCCTTTGTAGATGAGGGTAAGGTATACAACATAACTCATAACCCCTACATATAGGAATTGGCTTTGCACTAGAGGGTAAAACATGTAACATAGTTCATAACCCCTCCTAGTAGGCTTTCACAATTGACAAGAGCATAAACCTTATCTTAAGAATCCAACAAGTCATCAACAATTCACAAGAAAATAACAACATGAGACCCTAACAATTCCCTTGCAATAACAAAGGTTCTTTACATGATTTAAAGACATATATTCATTCCTTTAATACTTATATACATATCTTCACTTCTTATCATCATTGGGTCATCACTTACATATACATCTCATCATCATATAATCATCACAACATCATTCAACTCATAAAATGTGTATTGGACCCACCATTTCTCAAGAAACCCTAACCGGAAATTTTGTCAAACAGTTGGCAGGTGTGTTATAGGGGTAAAAGACCATGCAATTTAGAGATGAAATCATAGAAGAAAATCTATTATAAAACCATAAATCAACACCTTGCAACACCCTCAAGATGTTCACACAAAAATCCCTCATCAAACCTAACATTAGATCAAAGATGTAGACCTTAAAACATGCTAAACAACCATACTTTGATAAACCAAATCATTGTACAGTAAATTTCTCAATATACAAGATCCACATATAAAATCAACTTTAAATCATGCAATATTAGTAAAAAGGAAGCTTAGACACCACGGGTGGAAGGACCCAACGGTTCAACACCTCATATCTTGAACTTGAAGAATATCTTGAAGAACACTTTAATGGAGGCTTGAAGCTTGAGTGAAACCCCTGATGAAATCCTTAAGTTTGGTCTTAAGTTGTGGAACTTGAATTTTAGAGTAAATATATGGCTAAGTATTTTGGTGAGTATTGGAGAATGTTTAGGATGATATGACAGTAAAATAAGGGTAATAATATATATTTTCAAGTGTGGGAACCCTTAGGCCCAAGAATTAAAAGTCTTGGACCGAAGTCAAGAGAACGTAGGACCAAAACGGACTGCTCACTGGAATTGCATTTTCTGCATAAATGAGTTCCACGAAAATAGGCATAACTCCTTCGTCCGAACTCAAAATGATGTAAAACCAAGTGCATTGGAAAGATAATTAAAGAGCTTCAATTTGATAGGTCATGGGCAACCCAGTTTTTTGTGTACTACAAGATGTACCCCTTAAAGTTAAACCTCCTAAATCATGTTTTTGTGATTTTCGAATTTTGATATGGTTTCTCTAAAATTTGGGTTAAAACTCATTTCCCACTCAATTTGACCCCTTAAACAAGCATATAAATTTATATTTTTGAAATAACGAATAGCCTATTGAATACATGGAAATTACCATTCCGACACTTTGGAGGCACATTTTCAGACACGTTTTGGGGTCGTTTCAGTGCCAAATCATGGATTCTAAGCACTAGTTGGTTGGTCTATGATGATGTTCTCCTTCTACTTATGTATTATGATGAATATAATTATGATTTTACTTCAAGCATCATTCATACTTGTCATATCGTTACTATGCTATCAATTGTCTATGTTTATGCATTTAATTATGTTGCCTATCTCTTGTTCCATTGCATCCAACATACTTAGTACATTCAAATGTACTAACACATACTCTACGCCTATATGATATCACCATGTATCAACCAGAGCTCCATTTGGTCATCATCCTCCTCTGTGTGGCTAGTAGGTTCCATTCAAGCTAGTTGGTGAGTCCTCATGTCCAAGGGCAATATCTCTATTCTTATGCTATGTATCGAAGACTATCATTCCTTTTTGGTATACTTTTCTATGAGGCTGATCCTTGTTTCTTGTTTTGGCCTCCACTATATTCTATGGTAGAGGTGTTGGACAAATATTTATTATGCTTGAGCTTTGACTCACTTATGTTATTCAAGCTATTTAAATATGAGTCCCTCTCCCATATTCATTTCCCCTTGTTTATGTTTCTTATGATGAACTATCTTGCTTTCGCGACTAAGGATGTGTGATGATATGCTATGAGACTTGTTTGGGGTTCCTTTGAGTTCCCCATTCGCCGGTCTTGTCTAGGCCGTAGGCTTGGGCCATGACATAGTGTTCTTGCTCAAGCGTTTCTCCTATCCCTCTTATTTTCCTCCTTAGGTTATTGTGTATAGAAGATAACCCTGGAGATGTCTATGCCCAGAATAAACAATGTTGTTTTGCACTTCTTTTTCACATGCTTTCCCAAGCTGGATATGAAATTTCTCATTCTAGATATCAGGTCAGGGACCATGGTTGTGGCATACCTAGATAGTTTTATGAACTTAAGCCTATATGCTTTTATAGTCCTCCCCTCCTACTTAAATTTAACAAACTCATCGACCTTTGCTTCCCTTAACATGTAGAAATAAGTGATCAAGAAAGGCACTCTCAAATTCGTCTGAAATGGTAGGCTCAACATTCTTACCTCGGCTATCCTCCCACAGATTGCAACAAACGTTTGACATTTCCTTGAATAAATAGGAAGCAAGTTCTACTCCTCCAATCTCCATTACATGCATAACTTTCAACACATTTCACGTCTCATCAATAAAATTCTGGGGGTCTTCCTCAACCTTAGACCCTTTGAAGACCGGTGGGTTCATCCTTAGAAATTCCCTAAGCCTTATAGCAGTAGTTGGCTCTTGGAAGCTAGAACTAGAAGCTTATGTACTCCAGTTTCCACTCTAGGAGGCTACCAGTTAGGTGAGCATATTCGTAGATCCTCTTAGATCTGCCCCTGTAGTAGGAGAAAGTGAACTAGTAGGTGCTTGGGGAGCCATTGCGATTCTAGCACGTCAGCCCCGACCTCTCGTTTCTATCTAAAGAGGCACCTCTAGTGGGGGATTCTCAGTGTTGCGAGTTAAAGCATCTCTTTTGGTGGTTGTACAGTTAGGAGGCATGATACGCAAAATGCATAACACATGAATTAGATAGATACTTTAATAGAATTAAACTCTATTGTACAAACTTAGAATACAAGATAATGTAACAATTCCTGATATCTTATACCCTCCTGCTCATAAAGTGTGGTGCATAATACACCTATAAACAAGAATCTTCTAGACACGACTTCATAGACTTCCTAGGACACTTGATCTTTGTGATCCGCTACCAAGTTTGTCATGTCTTAGGGGGTGCCCTTGGCATGGCTGGCGCTCAGATACTTTTGCTAGCCCCCAAGCAAACCACTTGGCCTCAACACATTCATTCAATTATAACTAACAAAGGAAGACATCAATGATCAAGAAATATGTAATGGAAGGAAATAATGATATGATAATCATAGGCCAAAGGTCAAATAATATAGCAATCAATCTGAGTAAAACATGTATGAAAGAAACTAACCAAAAACATAATCCAATCACAACTCAACAGTCTAGTCTATGAATCCTCTAAATCATTTGACCAAACAGTGCGAATGAAAAGTCTATGTCTACCTCAAAATGAAATAAAAGGGCTAAAGTCAAAGCTAGAAGAGAAAATCTGAAAGAAAGAGAGGACTTAGCAATCAGCTGAAAGTAACATGTCCTTAATGGGGTGCCTGTTGATGACCGGTACTACCTGTCTCTGCATTATAAAAAGATGCAGGACCAAATGAACATCAGTACATTGAATGTCTGAGTATGTAAAATGGCAGAAAGAACTATGTAAAAGAAGAATAATATCACTCAAATAGCTCAATTTAGGAATTAGGAAACTCAATTAGTAAGTCAAGAGTTTAGAGTAAGAATGTAGTTTAAACAATGACCATTCATTTACCATCTAATCTAGTCCACTTAGAGTACTATCAAGATCTATATGGGAGTTTCTCTAACTAACAACCATCACTTATGAGCCGGTGATGACATAATGAACTGATGTCATTGCTACATTCATCCAATACCTTGCCAGGATATAGGTCATCCCATCAGTGGATCGACAATCAATAATATCAAATCCTCTTTTTGTGACAATAGGAAAATATCCAATTTTACAATTGAATCCTCTCTTACACTAGCCACGTTGTTATTGAGTTTGATTTGGACTTGCTCTTACTCAATTTGGTGTCAGTACTCCTCCCAAGACACAACAAGGTTATAAGACATCAACCCTATGGTTAACTCATTCAACTAGTCTCATTGGATATTTGTCAACTCAATTCATCATATAACCTAACAACTCTTTGGTTAGGAACATTTTTTAGGATTTGCTCATGACTCATAAAGGCTCTCTATCATGCATCATTCTAGCTCGTAGTGTTCGGAAAACAAAAGTAGAGTTAAAGCATTTAAGAATTCTATAGCCTCTTTAGGCTCAAATAATACTTGTGCATACCAATTTATGTTGTAACTACTCGTTAAGTTATTTTGAGATATAGAGTTTCGTACGTTATAAAAGATTTATCTCGAGAATTTTAAAAGGGCTTTTTGGACTACTCTATAATTTCTATTATTTAATTAAGGGATAATTATAGATAATTAATATAATTAGTAGATTAAAGTAATAATTTAGTTAATATCCTCTAATAATAAGTTGTACACATTTCAACCCTAAAATTCTATTCATAATCTCATAAAAACTTAATAGAAAGGACGAGAATAATTACCTTAATATTTTGGGTGAAAGATCTGTCACGAGCCAAGCCTAGCGCCTACATGTGACACAATGAATGGGAAACCGAAGGGCCCTAAACAAGCCTCTTAGTGTATCATTTACACATCCTTGGTCACGGAAGCAATTTAAAAACAACAATAGAGTAGAAATAAAGATAAAGAGAGTAAGGGAAGTTTTTAGGTACCATAAACAAACAAGGGTCAAGAACATAACATAATTACATCACTTGCCAAAAAACACCTCCAAACATAGAATTGAGCGGGGACGAAGATAACTTTTCGGGCTGACCCTCATAGTATAAGAGTTCAACATAAGGAGATAGCAAAAGTAGGAGTGCAAAGCTAGTGTCCCAAAACTTGAGAACTCATCAATAGCTATTCTTCAAGATTACCAACTAGCCACGGGGAGGATGATCTTGAGGGGTTCACGTTCCTACATGGTAACATCATGTAGGCATAGAGTATGCGTTAGTACATTTCAATGTACTACGTATATAGAATGCAATGCAATAAGAGATAGGCAACATAATCAAAATACATATACATAAGCAAGAGATAGTACATTAGCAACATGGCATGCATGATCAATGCTTGAAGTAAAACATCCTTAGATGGAACATAATTAATGTATAGGAAGATACGATCATCAAAGACCAAGCAACCTAGTACTTGGAATCCATGGCCTACCATCCCCTTCGATGTTGATTGAGGTATATAACCCTCAACTGTTAGTATGGGCCTAGCACCCCCCAACAAGGTGGTCAAGATATATACCCCTCAGTATGGTAGTACGGGCCTAGCACCCCCGGACAAAGTGGTCAAGGTATATATCCCTCAACATGGTAGTATAGGCCTAGCACCCCTCGACAAGGTGGTCAAGGTATATACTCCTCAACATGGTAGCATGGGCCTAGCACCCCCCGACAAGGTGATTGAGGCATAGCACTCCCTTAACAAAGTGTGGTCACCTACAACACTATAGATACTTTTCATGAAATCAACAAATACATATATTCCTTTCACCATCATAAATTCACTTAATTCATAAGTCATGCAATATAACTTAAATAACTCAAGAATCCATAACCATACATTTTATCAAATGCTTCGTGGGTGTATAATGCTAGTTCAAAATCATGCAATTCAAGAGCGAAATCATGTGAGAAAACTTGATGTAAATCAACCCACCAACACTTGATAACACCTTTATGATGGATACATTGAAACCGCTCATTAAATTTCATCATAGACCATAGATTCATAGCTCGAAACATGCTTTAATAGTCAACACTTTATGAAACCCCAACATAGATAATAGTTAAATTCATAGTAAGAAGTACCCGTATATAAATCAACTTGAAAAAAATGGAATTTTCATAAGAAAGAAGGTTGGGCACCACCGGTGAAAGGACCCAATGGTTGAAATGCACATACCTTAACTTAACAGATTTCCTTGATGAAGATTTGAATGAGAACTTGAAGCTTGAGTGGAATTCTTATGATCCGGAATGAGTTTGGGACACTTGAGTTTGAGTGAAATATTTGGCGAAGTGTTTGAGAGGGTTTTGGCGAAATATTTTGAATGATATGGGGTTGAAAAATGACTAAGTATATGTGTTTTAGCATATAGGATGGAATAGGCCCAAGGCTCCAAGGCTTTGGGCCGAGATTAAAAAAAACTTGCAACAAAATCTACTACTCCACGACGGCTCTGTGTAGTGGAGCAAACACAAAGGCCCAGTGGAAATGAAATTATTGGCAAAATGAAATTTTGCTATGGGTACTCTAAAATTCTTGTTATACCCACCTCCCAAATAATTTTTCCCCCTGATCAAGAATACTAAGTCGGATTTTCGATATCACATATGGATTTTGGGATATATGGAAGTTACGATTATGGAAATTTTTTAGGCACATTTTCAGGCACTTTTCGAGGTGTTTTAATATCTTCGCCTTAGGAAAATTCATCCCCAAATGTCAAAGAAGCATACATATGAAGAGTAATCATGCAAAAGTCCACCCCAACAAGAATGCAACAATGCACTTAAAGAGCACTTTCAAAAATCTCTACAAAAGTGTCAAAATTACCATGAACTTGTCGACATAAACACGAATTCATGCATATGACATAAGGGCTAAAACTTAAGACTTGAAATCATAAGGGGTCTTGAATTAGTTCCTTAGGCTTGAGTAGAATTTAAAAGATATGGATATCGCTTTTGCATGTCCATGTCAGCTTCCAATGTGGTGCTTTCAACTTGTTAGTTTCTTCAAAGAACCTTGACGGAAACAACATCCTTGTTTCTCAACCTCTTCATTTGTCTATCCAAAATTTCTAGCGGAGCCTCATCATAAGTCAAATTGTCTTCAACAACTCTCACAACATCAAGAGGCACAATAGCACTAGGGTCACCCACACACTTCCTCAACATAGATACATGGAAAACTGGAAGAACCATATTCATATCATTGGGCAACTCCAACTCTAGGCCACCTTGCCAATCCTTCCCAACACTCTATGAGGACTCATAAATTGTTGACTCAATTTCCCCTTTTTACCAAAACAAACCACACCCTTCATGGGTGAGACCTTCAAATAGACTCAATCACCAACCTTAAATTCGAGATCCCTTCTCCTCACATCGGCATAGGACTTTTTATGACTTTGGGCTATTCTCAATCTTTCCCTTATCATCCTTACCTTCTCCATGGCCTCCATGACCAGATCCGGACCTAACAAAGCCATCTCCCCCACCTCAAACAATCCAACTGGGGACCTATAACATCTACCATAGAGAGCCTCAAAAGGAGCCATACCAATGCTAGAATGATAACTATTGTTGTAAGAAAACTCAATGAGTGGAAGATGATTATCCCAACTACCCTTAAACTCCAGAACACAAGCTCTAAGATTATCCTTAAGAGTTTGGATCATTCTTTTATCTTGGCCATCCATTTGAGGGTGAAAGGTCGTACTAAGCTTTACCTTGGTACCAAGACCTCTTTGGAAGGACCTCCAAAAGTGAGAAGTGAATTGAGCACCACGATCTGATATGATAGACAAGGGCAACCTATGTAATCAAACCAATTTATTGATGTACAACTTAGCATAATCTTTGGCACCATAAGTAGTCTTAATAGGAAGAAAAATGAACCGACTTTGTCATTCTATCAACCATAATCCAAATCGAGTCAAAGTGTCTCTAGTCTTAGAAAACCCAACCACAAAATCCAAGTTAATTTCCTCCCACTTCAAAGTAGGAATCTCTATACTTGGGCTAGGCCACCCTGCCTTTGATGTTTGGCTTTGACTTGTTGGAAATTATGGCAAACCGACCACAAACTTAGCATTATCCCTCTTCATGATACCCCACCAAAACACTTTCCTCAAATCTCTATACATCTTTATAGAACCGGGGTGAATAGAATTGGATGGATTATGAGCCTCATCTAGAATCTTCTCCCTCAAGTCATCAACACAAGGCACATACAAACTACCTTATTACCTAAGGGCACCATCACCCCCTTGGGAGAAAACCTACACCTTACAATCACTCACCAAGGTCTTCAACTCTAACTAGGTAGGGTCAAGATCTTGCTTTACCTTCACCATCTCAATCAATGAAGATTTTGAACCATCAACCACCACTACTCAACCATGCTCAACCTCCTCTGACCTAACACCCAATCTATCCAACCAATGAACCTCTATAGTCACCTCTTTAACATCATCATTAACATGTGCTAGGCTACTTAAATCCACCCTAGTCAAAGCATCAGTCAAAACATTTTCCTTACCTAGGTGATAATGCACACTTATATCATAATGTTTAAGAAGCTCTAACCACCTTCGTTGTCTCAAGTTGACTCTTTTTGGGTGAACTCATATTGGAGACTCTTATGATTGGTGAACTCATCTATATGCACTACATACAAATAATGATGCCAAATTTTCAAAGCAAATACCTCGACGACCAATTCAAGACCATGGGTAGGATAATTCTTTTCATGCACCATAAGTTGTCTAGAGGCATAAGCTATCACCTTCCCATTTTGCATCAAAATAAAACCCAAACAAATTCATGAGGCATCACAATACAAAACAAACCCTTCCAAACCTTCTAGTAGAGACAAGATAAGAGCGGAGGCAAGCTTATCTTTCATGATTTGGAAACTCTTTTCACACTCATAGGTCTACACAAACTTTGCCTTCTTTTGGGTCAACTTAGTCATGGTAGAATCAGTATAAGAGAACCCATTTGCAAACCTCCATAATAACTCCCTAAGCCCAAGAAACTTCTAATGTATGATGTAGTCAAAGGTCTAGACCAATTTCTAATCACCTCTGTCTTTTTAGGGTCCACCTTAACACCATCCCCCAACACCACATAACCTAGAAAGTCAACCTCTTTCAATCAACACTCACATTTTTCATATTTGGCAAAAATTTCTCCTCCTTCAGGATTTATAACACTACCCTCTCTATGGGAATAGATCAAGATATCATCAATAAATACCACGACAAACAAGCCAACGTAGGGTTTAAAGACCCTGTTTATAAAATTCATGAAAGATAGCTGATGCATTAGTCAAATCGAAGGACATAACAACAAACTCATAGTGCCCATACCTAGTACGGAAGGATGTCTTTGGAATGTTACACTCCCTCACTTTCACTTGGTGATACCCGAATCAAAGATCAATCTTAGAGAAGTGACTAGCCCTTTGAAGTTGGTCAAAGAGATCATCAATCCTTGGTAGATAGTACTTATTCTTGATCATGACTCTATTAAGTCATTGGTAATGAATACATATCCTAAGAGAACCATCCTTCTGCTTGACAAACAACACCGATGTACCCCAAGGTGATTAACTAGGCCTTATAAAACCCTTCTCCAACAAATTCCTCAATTGATCTTTCAACTCCTTCAACTCTACAGGGGACATACGGTAAGGGGGAATAGAAATGGGTTGAGTATCAGGAAGGAGGTCTATACCAAAGTGTATTTCCTTTTCGGGAGGAACACTGGCAAGTTCATTAACCACCGGAACCCACTCAATAGGAATGACTTTGGATTCGATATCCTTAACCCTCATAAGATGATATAGACACCCCTTAGAAATCAACTTTTGTGCTTTAATGCAAGAAATAAACCTACCCTTAGCCACCACATCATGACTCTTCCACTCAAGGACGGGTTCATTAGGGAAGTGGAATTTGACCCTATAGGTACTAAAATCAGTAGAGACATAATATGCATGCAACCAATCCATTCCAAGAATGACATAAAAATCTACCATGTCCAACTCAACAAAATCACAAGTTTATATTTTATGCAGAATGAAAATGGGACAATTTCTATAGACCTTCCAGCAACAATGGATGCCCCAACAGGAATAGACACCTCATATGGCTCGCATAAAAATTTGGGTTCAACATGAAACTTTTTGGAAATAAGAGTAACAAAAGAAAGAGTGGCACTCGGGTCTGTCAATACATACACATCAAAATCAAAGTTTTTTAATATACCGGTGATGACATCAGGAACCTCATTTACCCCTTACCTCCCTTGACAAGCATACAATCGATTGTGCCTTGGGGCACCACCTTGATGGCCTTCTCTCCCTAAAGGACCCTCATATGCACCTCAGCCTTCTGGTCGGACATCTCTACCCTTGTTTTGATTATGAGAAAAATCAATCTTCTTGTGACCCACTTCCCTATAACTATAGGAAGCATTAGTTTTCCTCAAACATGGGCCATCATGGCCTCTACTACATCTTAGGCACATAGCATTAAGCACCACACCACCACCGCCTTGGAACCTTAGGTTATCATTAGCAAACCTCCTACTAGGATCATGGGAGACCATCTGCTTTGATGAAATCGGCCACCCTTGGGACCTTGGAGACTATCTTTAAAATGGGCCATCTTGGCCTCATTATCTCTCCTTTATCTCAACTTTTCCCCTCTAATTTTTTGGTATAAGGCAAGAGGCGGGAGAATTCCATATAACCTATCAACATAGAGGCACGATATTCTTCATTTACCAAGTCAGGCACATCTATCACAAACTTGCTCATCCAAGACCTTGGCTCTGCCACCAATTATGGAGCATATTTAAAGAGTTGGTTGAACTTGAAGGCATACTCCCTCGCACTCATGGACCTTTGCTTCAAATTTATGAACTTTATCATTTTGGCCTCCCTTAGTTCAAGAGGGAAGAACAAGTTGAGAAATGCAGCCCTAAACTCCTCCCAAAGGATCACATTTTTGTTCCCCTTCTCCTCCTTCCATTGAATAAACCATATTTGCGCTACCCCCTTGAGTTGGTAAGCCACCAACTCCGCCTTCTCCTTTGATCTAACACCCATGATAGACAACACTTTGTACACCTCATCAATAAATTCTTGCGGGTACTCATCCACTCTAGACCCATGGAACTCCGATGGGTTCATCCTCATGAAGTCTTTTACCCTAGATGCCGGAGTATAAGTATGAGGGGCTTGGGCCCTTTGGTTAATTTTATTAGTCATAGCTTGTACTAACATGGCAATAGCATCCCAGAACTCTTCATGAGCTAGTTGTTGTTCGGGTGTACGAGCTCTTCTTCCTCTTGAATAGGCATGATCTAGCATAGTAAATAACATTTGTTAGGGGTAAGCCTTAACTTAACTTCTATAGTACGACATGGATCAAGAAGAAGGGAAACATTTCATAAAATTCCTCGTAGCCTCTTACTCATAGTTGTGGTGCACTTCACAACCTTGAATAAGACTCTAATTGACACAGTGTGTTGGATATCGAGGAACATTAACAACCTAGTGCTCTGATACCAAGTTTCGCATGACCTAATCCTAGGGCCTAGACGCGACACGGCGAATAGAAATCTGAAGGGCCCCAAAGAAGCCTCTTAGCATATCATTTACACATCCTTGGTAGCAGAAGAAATTAAACAACAAAAAGAGAGTAGAAATACAAATAAAGGGACTAAAGAGAAGTATATAGATAACCATAAACAAACAAGGGTCAAGAATATAGCATAATTACATCACTTGTGCAATGACACCTCTAAACATAAACTTGAGCGGGGGTCAAGACAACTTTCTGGGCTCACCCTCATAGTATAGGAGTTCAACATAAAGAGATAGAAAAAGTAGGAGTGCAGAGCTAGTGTCCCCAAATATGAGGACTCACCAATAGCTATTCTTCAAGATGAAGAACTAGCCATGAGGGGGATGATCGAGAGGAGCTCCGGTACCCATATGGTAACATCATGTAGGTATAGAATATGAGTTAGTACATTAGAATGTACTAAGTATGTAGGATGCAATCCCACAAAAGATAGGAAACATAATAAAAAATTCATATACATAAGCAAGATATAGTATATTAGTAACATGGCATGCATGATCAATGCTTGAAGTAAAACATGCTTACATGGAACATAATACATGGATAGGAAGAGACCATGATCATAGAAAAAAAAACCTAGTACTTTGAATCCAAGGCCTAGCAATACCTTGGAAGGTGATTAAGGTATATACCCCTTAATTGGTAGTCTAGGTCTAGCACCCCTCGAGAATGTGGTAAATGTATGTACCTCTAAACATGGTAGTACGGGCCTAGCACCGATAAGCTGGTCAAGGTATATACCCCTCAACATGGTAGTATGGGCCTAGCACCCACCGACAAGGTGGTTAAGGTATATACCGCTCAATGTGGTAGTATGGGCCTAACATCTCCCGACAAGGTGATTGAGGTATAGAACCCCCTCAACAAGGTGTGGTCACTTTCAACACTATAGATACTTTTCATGAAATCAACACATATATACATTTCTTTCATCATCATAAAGTCAGTTAATTCATAAGCCATGCAATAGACCTTCAATAACTCAAGAATCCATAACCAGACATTTTATCAAACACTTGGTGGGTGTGTAATGCTAGTTCAAAATCATGCAATTCAAGAGTGAAATCATGTGAGAAACCTTGACGTAAATTAACCAATAACACTTTGTAACACCTTTTGCAAGACACATTGAAACCCCTCAACAAATCTCCTCATAGACCATAGATTCGTAGCTCAAACCATGCTTAAATAGTCAACAAATTATGAAACCCCAACATAGTTCATAGTCATATTCATAATAAGAAGTACCCATAGACAAATCAACTTGAAAACATGTAATTTACATAAAAAGAAAGGTTGGGAACCATGGGTGAAAGGACCCAATGGTTGAAACCCACATACCTCAACTTTGGAGATTTCCTTGATGAAGATTTAAATGAGAACTTGAAGCTTGAGTGAATTTCTTGTGATCCGGAATGAGTTTGGGACACTTGAATTAGGGTGAAATATTTTACTAAGTGTTTGAGAGAGTTTTGGGGAAATGTCTTAAATTATATGGGGTTGAAAAATGACTAAGTATAGGTGTTTTTCTACATAGGAAGGCTTAGCCCCTAGACCCCAAGACCTTAGGACTAGATTAAAAAAAACTGGCAATAAAATGTACGACTCCGTGACCATTCCACATCGCGGAGCAAACGTGAAGGCCCATTGAAAATGAAATTATTGGCGAAATGAAATTTCATTACGTGTCCTCTAAAATTTGGGCTATATCCATTTCCATCTAAATTTTTTCCCTGATCAAGAATATGAAGTCGTATTTTTTATATCACTCGCGAATTTTAGGATATATGAAAATTATGATTATGGGCAGTTTCGAGGCACATTTTCAGGCACTTTTTAGTGTGTTTCAAAATCCTAATTTTTCTCTTCCTTTTTTCCTTTCTTTTTCTTCTTCTCTTTTCTTTTTTGTTCTGCATTTTCTTTTTTTGTTTTTCATTTTTGCCACTTCTTTTCTCTTTCGGTTCTTGTTTCTTTTTCATGCAGCCCTTTATACTTATTTACATCTTTTGTTTCCTTTATTTATTTATTTGTTTTTATGTAATAAATAACTTATTTTTAATAAATATGGACTAAATATTAAAGGATATTGACTAAATTATTACTTTAGTCCACTAATTAAATTAATTATCTTGAATTAAATAATTAAAAATTATTGAATAGTCCAAAAAGTCCTTTTAAAATTCACGAGATAAATCTTTTATAACGTACATAATTCTATATCTCAAAATGACTTAATTGGTCATTACATCAGATGCAAATTTTCACAACGTTCGTTCTCGAATGGTCAAATGGAGCAGAAGGAAGAATAATTTACATTACCCAAAGCCCGAGTTAAGATCATCTAAAGTCGGTGTTCATCGTTGTATTTAAGCTCCTCAAAATCATCCATCAAGATCAGCTACTAAGAATTGAACTTTTTAATCAAACTTGGTAGATTTACAATCAGAAATAATTTTCATGTCACAAACCAACACATGAACCCAATCAAAACCAAAACTCACTCGATCATAACACTAACATTTAGATAAATCTTTTCTCACATAATCAGGATAAAATTCTAAACCAAGAATACCGTCTATTATGAGGAATCAACCTAAACCAACCATACCTAAATCTAATGCAAAATCCATCACAGATCTTATCAATATTTTATTCTTACAATTAACTCTTCTTATGAGATTAAGTTATAAAATGTGATCTTTAGACATTGGATACTTATCAAAGAAAATTAAATTTTTCTAACTAAATGAACGAAATGATCAAGTAACCACTTAGCCAGCGATAAAATCAAACATATAGATCCTTTAACATCGCTATAAAAGATAATAGATTAATAGTAGTGACTGTAAACAACTCTTAAGAGCGATAGAGCTAGACTCAACAGGCCCCATATTCAGTCATATATAGCCAGAACATGACCTCAATAATAAGATAAATCTCAAGACTACTAGATAACTATAATTATTTATAGTAGCTCTTCTATAGATTTTTATGATGAAGATGACACTTGTAGAATTACAGAAAAACTTCAATTGCTCCAAAGCAACATCTATTCTGTCATATCTAGAATGATTGAGCCTCCACAAGTACCTTATGAAACGCCCCAAAAATTTGATTTGGAATGCCATAATCGTAATTTCTATATATCTCAAAATTTGTGCATGATATTAAAAATCTGACTTCATATTCTCTATAAGGGAGTAAAATTGAGTGGGAAATTGGTATAACCCAGATTATAGAGGACCCATAGTGAATAATAAATTTCACTAATTTTCGATTTCTAGAGAGCTTCCGCGCCTTCACCGTGACGCGCCAGGGGTACGGAGCAGTACATCCTCCTTCGTGTTTGGTCCGCATCGCGGACCAGATGCGGATCAGTAGAAATATTTTCTTAATTTTTTTTTTGGCCAAGGGCATTGGGTTCATAGCCCCACGCCCACTTATGCATAAAAATACCCATACTTAGCAATTTTTCAACTCTATATCACTCAAAACCCTCACAAAAAGCTCCCGAAGACTTAACCAAATATCTCATTCCAAATTCAAGGATTTCGATCTTAACTTTGGAACTCAAGGATTCACTTCAAGCTCTAAGTTTCTTTCAAGGTCATCTCAAGAAATCTCAAATTTGAGGTATGTGGGTTTCATCCATTAGGTCCTTGCACCCATGGATCCCGATATTTCTTTTTATAAAAATTGCATTATTTCAAATTATAATACTTATCAGTATATCTTACTATGAAATATGAGCATGAATTATGTTGGGATTTTATTAAATGCTGATTGATTATGCATGACTATTTATTTCAAGCCTATACTATGAATTAGTTTTATCTATTGAGACTATGCATGTTTTGAGCTATGAAACTATGATCTTTTATGATATTTGATGATGGATTTCAAGTTACCCTACATTAGGGTTTTATGATATGGTGGTAGATTGATTTGCATTGTGTTTTCTCATATTATTTCACTCTTGAATTGCATGATTTTGAATGATCATTATGAACCCACCAAGAGTTTGATAAAATGTCATGACAAGAATTCTCCAGTTATGATGATCTATTACATAATTTACAAGTCAAGTAACTTCATTATGACTAAGGGATTTCTTGAAAAGTATGATGATGTTGCGAGTACCAAGTTAAGACCTATTTCAAGGTTTGTACCTCTTGTGAGTCAATCATGTTAAAGCAAGAGATCATGTATAAATGTTATATATTCTGATGTTCAAGTTAGGCTCATTATTAGAGGTTAAGCATGTTTATGATCTACTCAAGTCATGTCATCATATCTCTTCCAAGTTATTCATGTTATGAAAAAGTATGATTATTTCAAGTATTCCATGGGATTAGTCTTAGCACGATTGAGGCGTAAGATAGGGGCTCCATTCAACTGGTCCTTATATAATGTCTTAGCCTATAAACTATGTGCCACCATAGGTTATATATGATCTCTCTTATGGCTTTCTAGTGGATCCATCTAGTTATACCACACATTAACGAGGGGGTGACATGCCTCGATCACCTTGACAAGGGGATGACATGCCTTTATCACCTTGACGAGGGGGTGACATGCCTTTTATTATTCATTGTATGGCTAGCATGATAAGTAGACCACACCTTATCGAGGGGGTGAAATGCCTCGATCACCTATTCAAGGGGTGACATGCCTCGATCACTTTGTGAAGGGGTGACATGCCTTGGATTCCAAGTATTAGCTCGCTTGGTCTATGTCAGTTATGGTATCTTCCCACATATGTATTATTGTATGATATATGTTATATGATTTACAAGCATATTTTACAAGTAGCATTGGTCATGCTTGCCATATTGATATTATACTTATTCGTTCCCTATGATTATGCATTTTGACTATATTGGCTTATGTCTTGTTTCATTGCATCCTATATACTAAGTACATTCAAACATACTAGTGCATACTCTATGCCTTATGATATTACCATGTAGGGACCGAAAAACTTTTTGTTCATCCTCCACGTAGCTAGTTCGGTACTTCGGAGATAAGCTTTGTCTAGTCCTCAAGTCCGAGGACACTATCTATGTTACTCTTGCTATTTGATACTTCTTCATGTTGAACACTTATTACTATGAGGGTGAGCTCGAAAAGTGTCTTGACTCCCGCTCCATTCCATGTTAGAGGTGTTGTTAGATATTATAATATACTTATGCTATGAGCTAGACTCTTTTATACTTTTATGATAATCAAAGACTTCCTTTAGTCCCACTTCCCTTTATTTATATCTCTTGTTATTTATTATTTTATTTTTGCGACCGAGGATGTGTGATTGATATGCTAAGATGATTGTTTGGGGTCCCTTCGGCTTCCCCATTCACCGTATCACGTCTTGGCCCTAGGCTTAGGTTATGACAAACTTGGTATCAGAAGACTAGGTTGTTAATGGTCCTCGCAATCCAACATACCATGTTGTTTATAGTGTTATTCATGGTTATGAAGCACACCACAACTATGAATGGGAGGCTTCGAGGCTTTTTAGGAAATGTTTTACTTCTTTATGGTCCATATCATTCTTTATATGCAAGTGTAAGACTTTGCCTAACGAATGCTTTTTGCTCTTCTACATCATGCCGATTCAAAGAGGGAGACTAAGGAGAGCCTGTACACCCGAGGAGTAAGGTCCTTCCCGCTTCTCAAGCTCTCCAAGTTGTTCAAGGTGGAGAGGTAGTCCAAGATGAGTTCCAAGATGCTATTACAATGTTGGCTCATTCTATGACCAACCAAATTAACAAAGGGGACCAAGCCCCTCATGCTTCCACTCCGGCTTCTAGGGTAAGAGATTTCACTAGAATGAACCCACCGGAGTTTCATGGGTCCAAAGCAAAAAAGGAAACCCAAGAGTTCATCGGTGATGTATACAAAGTGCTATCTATGATATGATTCAATTTGGTGGAGAAAGCAGAGTTAATGGCCTACGAACTCAAAGGTGTGGCCAAAATTTGGTTCACCCAATGGAAGTTTGAGAAGCGGAATGATAATGCTATCCCTTAGAAAGACTTCAAAGCCGCATTTCTCAATTGGTTATTTCCTATCAAGATAATAGAGGCTAAGATAATAGAGTTTATGAACCTTAAGCAAGGATCCATATGTTTGAGGGAGTATGCCCTCATGTTCAAAAAGCTACCCAAGTAAGCTCCAAAATTGGTTGTCGAACCTAGATCAAGGATGAAGAAATTTGTGTCGGGAGTGTCTGACTTGGTTAATGAGAAGTGTCATACCATCATGCTAGTAGGTTATATGGACTTGTCTCGGCTTATGACTTATTCCGACTAGCAAAAAGGGGAAAACCTTAGAAAAGGAAGAAGCGGTGAGTTGAAGAGGGCTCATTTTGAACGTGTATTCCAAGGGTCCAAGGGTAGCTGATTTCCTTAAGGCCACAAGTTCAAAGGAAAAGGGTCGTCTAATGCTCCTAATAGGAGATTTCCTAATGATAATCCAAGATTCCAAGGTGGTGGTGGTAGGGTGTGTAACCCTAAATGCCAAAGATGTGGTCGGAACCATAATGGCGCATGTTTGAGAAACTCTAATGCTTGCCATGGTTGTAGTGAAGTGGGTAATAAGGTGGTTGATTGTCCTCATTCTCAAAACAAAGGAGAGATGGCCGTCCACAAGGCCAAGGTACTAATGCGGGTCAAAAGGGAGGAGGAGGCCAACAAGGTGGTGCTCCAAGGTTAAATAGATTCTATGCTCTTCAAGGGAGACAAGTGGTTGATGAGGTACCCAATGTCATCACCTGTATGGTAAAGGTTTTGTTATTTTGATGTGTATGCATTGATAAACCCGGGTGCCACGCTTTCTTTCATTACTCCTTTTGCAGCAAAAATGCTTCATGTTAGTCCCAAATTGTTGTGTGAACCTTATGAAATATTTACCCGCATTGGTCAATCCATTGTTGCTAAAAGAGTCAATAGAAATTGTCCCGTATTCATATTCCATAAACTCTTGCCTTATGATTTTTTTTGAATTAGATGTGGTGGATTTTGATATCATTCTTGGTATGGATTAGTTTCTTGCATATTATGCCTCTATTGATTGTAGAAAACATAGGGTTAAATTCTAATTCCCTAATGAGTCTTTCCTTGAGTGGGAGAGTCATGATGTGGTGGTGAAAGGTAGATTTATTTCTTGTCTTAAAGCCCAAAGGTTGATTTCAAAGATTTTTCTCTATCGTCTTGTGAGGGCTAGGGATGTTGAGTCCAAAGTCCTTCCTATTGATTCGGTTCCACTGGTTAATGATTTTCTTGATTTCTTTCCCGATGAGCTTCTCGGATTTTCTCCCGAAAGGGAAATACACATTGGTATAGATGTCCTTCCTGATACTCAACTCATTTTTATTCCTCTATACCATATGGCCCCGATGGAGTTGAAGGAGTTGAAGGATCAATTGAGGGATTTGTTGGAGAAGGGTTTCATAAGGCCTAGTGATTCACTTTCGGGTGCACTGGTTTTATTTGTGAAGAAAAAGGCTTGTTCTCTTAGAATGTGCGTTGATTACCGGCAACTTCATACAATCACCATAAATAACAAGTACCTTTTACCAAGGATTGATGACGTTTTTTATCAATTTCAAGGGGCTAGTCACTTTTCTAAGATTGATCTTTGGCGTGGATATAACCATGTGAAAGTTAGGGAGTGTGATATTCCCAAGATGGCTTTTCGGACTAAGTATGGAACTTTAAGTTTGTGGTTATGTCCTTTGGGTTAACTGATGCACTGAATATATTTATGGATATCATGAATAGGGTCTTTAAACCTTACCTTGACTTGTTTGTGGTGGTCTTTATTAATGGTATCTTTATTTATTCCCATAGTGAGGAGGAGCATGTGAATCATTTGAGGGTGGTGTTGCAATTCTTGAGGGAGGAGAGGTTGTATGCTAAATATGAAAAATATGTTTTTTTGTTGAAAGAGGTTGATTTTCTAGGGCTACCTAGAAAAACAAGAGACTATGTTGGTTAGGTATATGCTGAAACTTTTGGACAGCATGTGTTCCAAGGGTTGTTGTATACT
>JAABOM020061005.1:0-11385 GCA_011800125.2 Solanum clarkiae
GTACAATCGACCCTCCCCAGACCCCACTAGTGGGATTATACTGGGTATGTTGTTGTTGTTGTTGTTGTTGTTGTTGTAGTTAAATTGTACATATTTTTATGCTATATCTTTATGAATTACATGTACCTGATTCTCTTTTCGATGAGATACGTAGGCAACCCTTATAGATTCGGTGCTCCCTTTTCAATTTTTCTTTAAAAGAGTTAAATTGTACATATTTTTATGTTACAACTTCATGAACTGCACGTACCTTATTCTCTTTTCGATGAGATACGTAGGCAGCCCTTATGGGTTTGGTGTTCCTTTTTCAATTTCAAAAAAAGAAAAAAAGTCAATTGTGCATATATTTTATACTATATCCTCATTAACTATGCGTACTTGATTCTCATCTATTTGAGATACGTAGACAACCCTTTTTGGGTTCGGTATTCATTTATTCAAAATGTCAAAAAAATAATTATCTTCGACTTAATTAGGCCCATTACAGTTAGAAATAGGGGTGTTCATGGTTCGGTTTGGATCGATTATTAGTTAGAACCATAAACAAATCAATTTAGTTGGTTTTAAATTTCTATAACCAAACCAAACCAAATGAAAAAAATAACCATCAGTTTGGTTATTGTCGATTTGGGTTGGTTTGATTTATTTTTTTGGTTAGTTTTTGGTTTGAAAGTAATAAGTTTATTGAGGGCATACATATCTCGAGAGATACAAACACCTAGTACATGAATAATCCACAGAAAGCTACTGTTGATTTAATTAAACAATAGTACTTGAGTTATTATTACACGAAAAAAGTGGTTTAGTTAATCAATATTAAAGTCATTCAGGGAAAAAAAACTCAAGCTCAACTATCAAATAACTACCCGAGGGGAAAGGGTACAAGAAAATTATATGCCAAAACACTAGCAGGAGAATTTTCAAATATAAATGGTAAAGTTAAAGATTTAAGTTCATTAAAATATAATAATATTTTATATATTATTTATGAATACTATATAAATAATTATAAAATTTATATATGTAATTATTTGGTTCGGTTTGGTTATTTTTGTGATATTGTTTTAGTAAAAGCAAACCAAACAAAATAGAATCGCTTTAAAAATTTAAAAATCTAACCTAACCTAACCAAATCAAATATCAAATATTTTAATCGGTTTGGTTTGGATCTCAGTTCGGTTTGGTTTTTTAACCATAACCATGAATAGCCCTAGTTAGAAACACGTAAATATTTGACAAAATAAAAATGATTGATTTTATGGTAAATCATAGATTCTTTTAGTACCTCTCTGAAACGACCCCAAAAAGTGCCCGAAAATGTGCCTTGGAAGTCCCCGAAATTGTAATTTCCATATATCTCAAAATCCATGTGTGATATCAAAATTTTGACTATATATTCTTAATCAGGGGGCAAAATTAAGTGGGATATGGGTCAAAACTCGATTTTTAAGCAACCGTATTAAAATTTGAAAATCGCAGAATGCGATTTCTAGAGAGGTTTCCGCGCGAAGGCGCGACGCGACATGCCAAGGGAGCACCTCTAATATTTATTTGTGCAGTTTTTCATTTCGATCCAAGGCTTTTAGGTCTGGGCCTAAGTCTTCCCATGCATGAAAATACCTATACTTAGCCATATTTTTACCTTCATATCATACAATACATTCTCCAATACTCTCTCAAACACTTAGACAAATATTTTACCCCAAAATTCAAGTCCAAAAACTCAACCAAATCTTAAGAATTTCACTGAAGCTTCAAGTCTCTATTTCCAATCTTCATCAAGTAATTCTCCAAAACTAAGGTATATGGGTTTCAACCATTGGGCCCTTTCACCTATGGTGCCCAAGCTTCCTTTTTAGCTAAATTACATGTTTCTAAGTTGATTTTACTTATGGGTCTTCTATTATGAATTTGACTATGAACTATGTCAGGGTTTTGTAAAAGTGTGTCTGTTTATGCATGTTTTGAGCTATGAATCATAGATCTATCTTGAGATTTGATGAAAGATTTTGATATATATTGCATGAGGGTGTTACCAAGTGTTGGTGGATGGTTTTACATTAAGTTTTCTTGCATGATTTCACTCTTGAATTGCATGGATTTACACTAGCATTGCACACCCACCAAGTGTTTGATAAAATGCCCGATTAATATATCATGAGTTGTTGAGGGCCTAATGCTTGACATATGAATTAAGTGACTTTATGATGATGAAAGAGTGATATGAATGTGTTGATTCCATGAGAAGTATCTATCATGTTGTGAGTTGACCATAGCTAATAGAGGGTGATGCCTCAAACTCCTTGGATGGGGTTGGTAAGACATCAACCAATTGAGGGGTTTGCACCTCAATCATCTCAATCTACAAAACAAGTTAGTGAGTCCTCAATTTCTGGGACAATGTCTTTGATCTTATGGTATGTATAAAGACTCTCTTTCCTTTATCTTATATTTGACTATGAAGGTGAGCTCAGTTTCTTATCTTAGCTTCCACTAAGTTCTATGTTTAAAGGTATTATTGGATAAATTATATAATGATGCTATAAGCTTGACTCCCTTGACTCTTGTATGTTTTATGATATGAATGACTTCCCTTAGTCCCTATGCCCTTATTTTTGTTCCTTTATTACTATTTAATTGCTTCCGCGACCAAGGATTTGTAATAATATGCTAAGATGCTTGATTGGGGTCCTTTCGGGTTCCCTATGCGCTGTCTCACGTCGAGGCCCTAGGCTTGGGTCATGACAAACTTGGTATCAGAGCACTGGGTTGTTAATGGTCCTAGGCATCCAACACACCGCGTCGATTAGTCTTATTCATGGTTGTGTTATGCACCACAACAATGAGTAAGAGGCTATGAGACATCCTAGAAAATGCTTCCCTTATTCTCACTCTACGTCATGCTATAGAAGTTAAGGTAAGGTTTCCTTCCCCCCCTCCCCCCCGCCAATTGTTCTTTGCTATGCTAGATCATGCCTAACACAAGAGGAAGAAGAGCCCACACTCCCGAAGAACAACTGGCTCATAGAGAGCTCTGGGATGCTCTTACTTTGCTAGCTCAAGTCGTGGGTAACCAAGTCAACAAAGGGGCCCAAGCCTCTCATGCTCCTACTCCGGCATCTCAGGTGAGGGACTTTATGAGGATGAATGCATCATAGTTCAATGGCTCTAAAGTGGATGAGGACCTTCAAGAATTTATTGATGAGGTATACAATGTGTTGACTATCATGGGTGTGAGGTCGAAAGAGAAGGCGGAGTTGGCGGCTTTGAACAACCCTAAAAAGTGCCCAAAAATATGCCTCGAAAGTGTCTGGAATTGTAATTTATATATATCTCAAAATCCATGCATGATATCGAATATCTGACATCATATTCTTGATCAGGGGGTGAAATTGAGTGGGAAATGGGTCTAACTCCCATTTTAGAGCAGCCTTATCAAAATTTGAAAATCGTAAAATGCGATATCTAGAGAGGTTTCCATTCCCAAAGTGCGACGCGCCGAGGGAGCCCCTCTGTATATTGTTTTGACTGTTTTGTTGTTTTTGTCCAAGGCTTTTGGGTCTTTGGCCTAAATCTTTCTATGCGTCAAAATACCTATACTTAGCCATATTTCACCTTCATATCATACAAGACATTCCCCAATACTCTCTCAAACACGTAGACAAATATTTCACCTAAAATTTAAGTTCCAAGTCTCTTTTCGGATCTTAAGGATTTCAATGAAGCTTCAAGTTCCCATCACAATCTTCATCAAGGAATTCTCTAAAGTCAAGGTACGTGGGTTACAACCATTGGGTCCTTTCACCCATGGTGCCCAAGATTCCTTTTTATCTAAATTACATGTCTCTAAGTTGATTTTTACTTATGGGTCTTTTATTATGAATTTGACTATGAACTATGTTGGGTTTCATAAAAGTGTGATTGTTTATGCATGTTTTGAGCTATGAATCTAAGATCTATGATGAGTTTTGATGAAAGGTTTTAATGTATTTTACAAGGTGGTATTACCTGGTGTTGATGGGTTGGTTTACGTCAAGATTTGTGGCATTATTTCACTCTTTAATTGCATGATTTTACACTAGCACGCACCTACCAAGTGTTTAATAAAATGTCCGGTTTAAGGTTCTTGAGCCAATGATGATCCATTGCATGACCTATGACTTGTATGACTTTATGATGATGAAAGGATGGTATATATGTGTCAATTTCACAAAAAGTATCTATTGTGTTGCAGGTTGACCACACCTAGTTGAGGGGATGCTAGGCCTCAATCACCATGGATGGCGGGGTGAGACCACCATCAACCAATTGAGGGATTGATACCTCAATCACCTTGGATGGTGGGGTGACACACCCATCATGTCACGACCCAAGCCTAGGGCCTAGATGTGTCACGGCGAATGGGGAACTCGAAAGAACCCCAAACATGCCTCTTAACTTATTATTACACATCATTTGTTGCAGAAGTATATAAAAGGCATACAGAGTAAGAATAGAGAAAAAGGACTAAGGGGAAAGCTTGCATAACATCATAATCAAGAGCCAAGCATCAATGCTCATATCACAGCTACATAACATGTTCAACAAACACCTCTAATACTTATATAAGAGCGAGGGCCTGGACAAAGCATACGGGCTCACCCTCATAGTCAAAAGAGTGTCTCAATACACAATAAGAGAAACATAGACTAAGGTCCCTGAAATTGAGGACTCACCAACTAGCTTGAGTAGTAGCGATCTAGCTACGTGGAAGAGGAGTATAATCAACTTGGGCACCAGTTCCTATATGGTGATATCATATAAGCTAGAGTATGCATTAGTACGTTTGAATGTACTAAGTATGTAGGATGCAATGCAACAAGAAATAATAATCATAGTCAAAATGCATAACAATTGATAATAGACTTCATATAATGATATGTTATGAATGATCAATGCTCAAGTAAAACATGCTGAAGTAACTCATACTCATATAGAATATCATATGTGTAGAAGAGACCAAGCTAGATTTCCAAAGTACAAGTCCCTTAGTTCGTTGATGATGGTCTCACCCCATCACCCTGGTGATGCGGTACAAACCCCTTACATGTTTCATGTAATTACACATTATCATCCTAGTGGCGAAGTACAAACCTCTCACATGGTTGATGAGTACAAACCCCCACCTCGGTTATCAAGGTACAAACCCCTCGACAAGGTTATCCAGGATCTTAATCCCCCCGGATTGGGCATGGTCTAATGCAACACCTTATATAGATTATATCCTATAGATAAGTTCCTTTCATGATCATAACATCAATGATATCATATCTCATGCGTTGGACCTTCAATTCCTCAAGAATCCACATCTGAACATTTTATCAAAAACTTAGAGGGTGTGCAATGCTAGCATAAAACCATGAAAATTGAGATGAAATCATCAAAGAAATTCCATTGTTAGACCATCAATCAACACCTTGCAACACCCTCAAGTAATATACAGCAAAATCCTCATCAAATCTTACATTAGATCTAAGGTTTATAGTTCAAACCCTAGCAAAATAGTCACAACTTTACATAGCTTCAACATTGTTTATACTATTAAACCCAACTGCCAAATCAACTTTAAATCATGCAAATTGAGCGAAAAGGAGGTCAGGGAACCAAGGGTAGAAGGACCCAATGGATAAAACACACATACCTTAGCTTTGAAAATGCTTTTGATAAAGATTGAAAATGGAGGCTTGAAGCTTGGAAAAATCCTTAGGATTGAACTTGAGTTTTGGGACTCGAATTTGTGAGTGAAAAATATTGCTATGTGTTTGACTTAGTATTGGGGAATGTTTAGGATGATGTGAGCGTGAAATATCACTAAGTATAGGTAAAAATACTTTTGGGAACTTTTAAAAATAACCATAGAGGACGCGGAGACAACTTCTCTTCATCTGCGTGCCCTTGGCACGTCGCGCCAGGGGCCTGGAATGCTCACTAGAGTTTTTCACTTGAAAAATCATAATTGCTAATCGTTTGATCTTAATCAGGGTTAGACCCTTTTTTCCCCCAATTTTTAACCTTGAACAAGAATATGAAGTTAAGTTTTCAATATCACATACAAATTTTGAGATATATGAAATTTAAAATTTTGAGCATTCCGAGGCATATTTTCGGGCACTTTTTGGGGTCATTTCAATATTTCCCCCTTGGGAATATTCGTCCATGAATGTGAAAGAAATGTACAAGACAAGTGTGACCATAAACAAATCAGCACCAACAATACTGCAACATTACATTTAAAACACCATTTACAAAATCTCATCATGAGTTTAAAATCATCACAAATTTGCCAACTTGAACATGAATGCATATGAATAACATAGGGCTGAAATATAAGACTTGAATTCACATAGTGGCCTTACAATTAGTACCTTAGGCTTGAGTGGAGTGGAAAAGATATGGATACCGCTTTTGCATGTTCGCTTCAGCCTCCAACACTTCCAACTTGTTGGTTCCTCCAAAAGACCTTAACGGATGTCACCTCCTTGTTCCTCAATCTCTTCACTTGCCTATCCAAAATCTAAATTGAAACCTCCCCATAGGTCAAGTTATCCTTAACAACACCAACTACATCAAGAGGCACAATAGCATTAGCATCACTAATACATTTTCTCAACATAGAGACATGGAACACCGGATGAACCAAACTCATTTCAGTCGGCAACTCCAACTCATAACCTACCTTACCAACCATTTTTAAGATCTCATAAGGACCAACATACCTTCGGCTCAACTTTCCCTTCTACCAAAATGGACTACACCCTTCATGGGTGACACCTTTGAATAAACTCAATCATAAACTTGAAATTCAAGATCCCTTCTCCTCACATCGGCATAGAACTTTTGGTGACTTTGAGCCGTCTTCAATCTCTCCCTAATCACTATAACCTTATCAAGAGCTTCCATGACCAAATCTGGTCCCAACAAAGCCATCTCCCTAACTTCAAACCAACGAACCGATGATCTACCACGTCTACAATAAAGGGCGTTAAACGATATCTATTATTGTAGGCAAACTCAATCAATGGAAGATGATCGTTCCAACTAGCCTTAAGCTCTAAGACACAAGTCCTAACCATATCCTCAAGTGTTTGAATGGTCCTTTTGGCTTGGCCATCTGTTTGCGGGTGAAAGGTCATACTAAGGTGAACTTTTGTACCAAGACCCCTTTGAAAATACCTCAAAAAGTGTGAAGTGAATTGTGCACCACGATATGATATGATGGACAAAGGAATCCCATGTAATCTCACTAACTCATGGATGTACATCCTTGCATACTCTTCAGCCTGATATTTGGTCTTAACCGGTAGAAAGTGTGCCGATTTTGTCATCCTATCAACCAAAACCCAAATGAAATCAAAACCTTTTCTAGTCTTGGGCAACCCAACCACAAAATCCATACAAATCACCTCCCACTTCCATATAGGAATCTCTATGTCTTGGGTTAGGCCACACGATTTTTGATGTTTGACTTTGACTTGTTGACAACTATGGCAATCGAAAACGAACTTGGAGATGTCCCTCTTCATGCCTCCCCACCAATACACATCCCTCAAGTCTCTATACATTTTGGTGGAACCAATGTGGATAGAATAAGAAGAATTAAGGGCCTCACGAAGGATTTTCTCCCTCAAACCATCAACATAAGGCACACATAATCTACCTTAGTACCTAAGGGCATCATCTCCCCCTTGGGAGAAAACCTCTACTTTTCCCTCTTTCACCAAGGCCTTCAATTCAAGCAAGGAGGAGTCATGGTCTTGTTTTGCTATCACCTCATCCACCAAAGAAGTTTTAGAACTATCAACAATGATAATATCACCACTTCCAACCTCCTCCAATCTAACACTAGCCAACTGATGCACTTCCCTAGCCATCTCCCTTCCACTACCATCAACATGAGCTAGGCTTCCTATGGGCACCTTACTCAAAGCATCTGCCACAATGTTTGCCTTACTCAGATGATAATGCACACTCATATCATAGGCTTTAAGAAGTTCTAACCATCTCCTTTGCCTCTAGTTGAGATCTTTCTGAGTGAAGATATATTGGAGGCTTTTGTGATTGTGAAGACATCAACATGTACCCCATACAAGTAGTGACACCAAATCTTTAATGCAAACACCACTGCGGCTAACTCTAGATCATGGGTAGGGCAGTTTCTTTCATGTACCTTGAGTTATCTAAAAGCTTAAGCTATGACCTTACCATTTTGCATCAACAACACAACCCAAACCAACCCAAGAAGTATCACAATACACAACAAATCCCTCAAGCCCATCCGGTAGTGACAATATAGGAGTGGACACAAGCTTGTCTTTTAATGTTTGGAAGCTCCTTTCACACTCATCAGTCCACACAAACTTAACCTTCTTTTGAGTCAATTTTGACATAGGGGAAGCAACGGAGGAGAACCCATTTACAAACCTTCTATAATAACCCTATAGGCCCAAGAAACTCCTAATATTTGACAGGGTCAAAGGTCTTGGCCAATTTCTAATCACATTAGTTTTCTTAGAATCCACCTTTATACCATCCCTCGACACCACATGACCTAAGAATACAACCTTCTTCAACCAAAATTCACATTTTTCATATTTGGTATACAATTTCTCCTCCCTCAATCTTTGCAACACAACCCTCAAATGACCCATATGATCCTCTCTACTATGCGAATAGATCAAATATCATTAATGAAGACCACCACAAAGGAATCAAGGTAGGGTTCAAAGACCCTATTCATAAGGTCCATGAAAATGGTCGATGCATGGTCAACCCAAAAGACATCACAACAAACTCATAATGCCCATATCTTGTCCGGAAAGCCATCTTGGGAATATCACACTCCCTCACCCTCACTTGATGATACCTAGATCGAAGATCAATCTTAGAGAAAAAGCTATCTCCTTGCAATTGGTCAAACAAATCATTAATTCTTAGAGGAGGATATCTATTCTTTATAGTAACCCTATTGAGTTGCCAGTAGTCAATATACATCCTAAGAGACCCATCCTTCTTCTTTACAAACAACACCAGGTGAATCCCAAGGTGATGGCTAGGTCTAATAAATCCTTTCTCAAACAAATCTTTCAATTGTACCTTTAACTCCTTCAACTCCGCCGGGGCAATATGGTAAGGGGGAATAGAAAAGGGTTGAGTATTTGGGAGGAGGTCTATGCAAAAATCTATCTCCCTTTCGGGAGGGACAACGCTAAGGTCATTTGGGAAGACCTCAAAAACTCCTTTACAACCAAAACCGACTCTATGGAAGGGACTTTGGATCCCACATCTTTAACCCTCACAAGATGATACAAGCACCCCTTAGAGATCAACTTACGGGCTTTAATGCAAGATATGAATCTACCATTGACCCCTACATCTTGACTTTCCCACTCAAGGACGGGTTCACTTGGTAATTGGAATTTGATCCTACGGGTTCTAAAATCAATAGAAGCATAGTAGGCATGCAACCAATCTATCCTAAGAATGGCATCAAAATCAACCATGTCTAATTCAACAAGATCACAAGGCAACAACTTATGAAAAATGAAAATAGGACAACTGCAATAGGAGTGGACACTTCATATGACTCATGCAACAACTTGGGGTCAATATGGAACTTTTAGCAACAAATAGGGTAACAAAGGAAAAAGTGGCACTCGGATCACATCAAAGTATATACATTAAAGTCAAAGATTTTAAATATATTGGTAACAACATCGGGAATCTCATCAACCCCTTGCCTCCAATGTAATGCATAAAATCGATTGTGCCTTAGGGCACCACCTTGAGTACCACCTCTACCTAATGGACCGCATTCGCACCCTGACCCTTGCCTTGGTTTCTTGGACAATCCACCTTCTTGTGACCAAATTCCCACATTCAATGCATGCATTAGAACCATTCAAACATGGGCTCCCATGGATCCTCCGACATTTAGGGTACACATCAATAGGAGCCATACCACCAGCATCTTAAGGCCTAGGGAAGTCATTGGCATACCCCTTATTAGTAGCATAAGAAGACCCTTGGCCTTGACGAAATCTGGCACCCCTCTGGAATTTACCCTCAAATCGGGTCCTTTTGGCCTCATGCCCCCTACTCTTTCTCAATTTCTCCTCGTCCATTTGCTCGGCATAGGTCATTAACTGAGATAAGTCCATGTCACTAATTAGCATGGCGGACTGACATTCTTCGCTTACTAAGTCAGAGACCCCCATCAAAAACTTATTCATCAAAGATCTAGGATCTGCCATCAAATGAGGAGCATACTTAGAAAGTTGATTAAACTTGAGGGCATACTCCCTTACACTCATAGCATCTTGTTTCATGTTTATGAACTCAACCATCTTAGCTTCCCTAAGCTGAAGAGGGAAAAACCGAATAAGGAAAGCCAATTTGAACACCTCCCAAAGCACTACATTACTAATTCCCTTCTCACCCTTCCATTGATCATACCATATTTGGGCTATCTCTTTGAGTTGGTATGCCACTAACTCCGCCTTTTCATTCGCTCCAACACCCATGATATTCAAGATCTTATAGAACTCATCAATGAATTCTTGTGGATCTTCATCCACCTTTGATCAATAGAACACCGGAGGATTCATCCTTATAAAGTACCTTACCCTAGCTCCCGGGGAAGTAGCATGAGGGGCTTAGGCCCCTTGATTGAGTTGGTTGTTCACAACTTCGGTAAGCATAGTGAGAGCATCCCGAAGCTCACCATTGGTAGGTTTCTCCTCCGGAGTTTGGGCCCTTCGTACTCAAGTGTTATGCCTGATCTAGCATAGTAAAGAACAATTGTTAGGGGAAAAAACTAACCACAACTCTATAGCCTCCTATTCATAGTCATGACGTGCTTCACAACTATGAATAGGACTTTAATCAATGCGGTGTGTCAGACTCTGAAGATCTATCAACCTAGTGCTCTGGTACTAAGTTTTTCACAACCCAAGCCTAGGGCCTAGATGTGAAACAGTGAATGGGGAACCCGATGGAACCCAAAACAAGCCTCTTAACTTATCATTACACATCATTGGTCACAGAAGCATATAAAAGACATAAAGAGTAAGAATAGAGAAAAAGGACTAAGGGGAAAACTTGCATAACATCATAATCAAGAGATACAAGACAAGGCTCATATCATAGATAAATAACATGTCCAACAAACATCCCTAATACTTAGATAAGAGCAGGGACCAAGATAAAGCATCTGGGCTCACCCTTAAGACAAAATATAAATAAGGAAGATTGTACCAATACATAATAAGAGAATATTTTAATTGGGGCAAAATGGTCACATGGAAAATTTCGTAAATATTGTGTAAATTGCACTTAAACTAATTATGG
>JAABOM020061006.1:0-11385 GCA_011800125.2 Solanum clarkiae
TTCTTCCTTACTTAGAGGCTTTGTAGACTATGTAAAGTAAAAGTAAAGTCATGTTTCGTACTTTAGACACCGTGGCCACAACGGCCTAGTCATATGCATTTTCTTTTATCTTATTATCATTGGTTATTTACTTTGAGGAATGCTAAAGGTACAAAACCCATATAACACGTATAGTAAGCGCATAGTTACAGGTTGGTTCTCCCAGGCCTTATCGACAACGGGTGCCAGTCCGCCCTAATGGGACTTGGGGCGTGACACTTTCTATGAGTTTTTCTTATCCATTAATAATCAACACAAGCTAGTGATTGTATAACAATCACGATGATGTTGCCATAACCATTTCGTACTTTCTAGGTAGGGAAAGAAACAAAACCATAATGGACAAGTCCAAAATAGAGACATCAATCCACAAGTCCTCTATTGTTTCACAGGCTTCTAATCAGAGGGGACCTCAATAAAATGTGATGTGATAGTCCTAATCCTCACCTACACTTGTCTATGTAGTTTGACGAGTACAAGTTGGATTAACTCTTACTCTTTTGATGCTTAATACTCCTCCCAAGACTCAATGCTCACAAGATAATCCATCCCAATAAACTATCTCAATCAACCTCGTAGAGATACTTATCATTCAATCAGTCTCATAGAGACTCTCATCATCTCATCAATCAACATCTCAATCAATAGCTCAAGGCTTAGAACAATCATTAGGAAACAATCAAATTAGTGAATCATTAGAGTTCATTTGTGGAGACTCATGGGACAATCATGTTCAGTCAATTCGCCATCATTCTCATATCACCATCAACAATCACAATTGACATTCTCAATCATGGCTCTAGATTCAATATGTTTATTCATGCATGCTTTCAAAAGTTAACACATAGGGTTTATGCAATGTCTCGTGAAAAAGTATTCAATTCAAGAAAACAAGTTTATGATGATTATCAATATATGAAAATACATGTAGTAAATATAATTTTCAAAAAAATAATCAAGAATCATGTATGTAGACTCATGAAACTTTCAACTCTTCTATTACAATCTATGGAGCACATGAGAAAATAATCTCATGCTTTTAGTTGTGTTACATTCCTGGAATGAGGCTATCAACAATCAACTTTAAGAATTGCCTTTGAATTCTTCAATCTACGCTTCTCTCTTCTCTTTTCTTCTCTCAAGCCCTACTCTTTCAAATGATTAGAAAAGGACTTCGAATGGGGTTTTTGACCCTTTTTACGCTCAAAACAACCTATTTTGATTGTGTAATGAGTTTGGAAGGGCTTGAGAATTTTCTGGAATGTCCCTTATAAAATAAAGAAAAAATTTCAACTTTGGAAGATCAAGCCGCGGACCCGTCGTGCCATAGTGTAGTTTTTTCAAAAGATTTCTGAATGAGTTTTCCAATTTGGTTGAAAAAATGAAAAAATTAAGTGTAGATCCTCATTGGACATGTGTCGCGCCTTGGGCATACACCAATACTGGTTCTACGTTTCGGATTAAAAAATTATCTTTTGATTCGGTCGCTCTAAAAATCTATCAATACCATTTTCACACTCAATTTTATACTGATTGCAAATCTGGTCTCATATTTGCAAACAAAACATGGGAAGATGCATTATACACATGTCCCTACTCTAGGGGTATTTTGGTAATTTTATCGGATGTTACATCATCTCCCCCTTGGGATCATTCGTCCTCAAATGATGAATAATAGTGGATACAACGCATGAATAGACTCAAAACTAATCTCTACTTTCACATCTATCAACCAAACTCTCAACTCTTTCTCAATCATTAATCAACTCTATTCGAACATAATAACAGACAATCAACTCAAGAAAAGACAATCAATTTAATTAAGGGTAAGGAAATTACCATCAACACTTTTATCATTAGGCACGAATAGGTCCGGATATTTTGTTTTCATCTCTTCCACAGTTTCCCATGTGGCTTCCTTAACGAATTGATTTCTCCATAGGACTTTGACTGAGGCTATCTCTTTGGTTCTCAACTTGCAAACCTGATGATCAAGAATTTTGATTAGAATCTCTTTGTAGGACAAGCTATCTTTCACTCTAATACTCTCAACAGCGATCACCAAGGCAGGATTATCACACCCAAAATCTCGTTAAGGTGGAATGGCACCCGTTGCCGATAAGGCTTGGGAGAACCAACCTTATCCATGCACTTTCTATGTATATTATAAGGGATTTCTTCATTCAACATGCCTTTAAGAAAATAAACAGTAATAACAAGCCAAAAGGAAATGCATATGGCTAGGTCGTTGGGGCCACGTTGTCTAAAGTACGAGACATGACCATACTTTAATTTACATAGTCTACAATGACTCTAGATAAGGAAAAGTATCTAATAAGGGTTGGGACAGGCCCCGCCTCGGCTAACTATACAATGCAAAAGTATAAGCTATAGACACACAAAGCTCCGAAGTAACTTGGAGATTGGTAATAGCAACTGGATATCCTCGACTCCTACTGGGGAGAGCTACTAGCACCTGTTCCTGCAACATGAAATGCAGGTCCCCCGTGAGGGACGTTAGTACGAGATAATGTACTGAATATATAAGGTAGGAAGTATCTATATGAAGTAACAACTCAAATGAAACTATACACTGGTGTAGGATAAGAGAACACCTTTAGTTATACTATGGGATCATGTACTTTGTATTCCTTTTATTACTTTACCTTTAATGTATTATCTATGCACAACATGTAATACAAATGACTAGCTAATCAGTAGTAAATCTATATCGGGATCAGACCTGGCTAGGCTTTTCCTTTCATCCCTTAGGCTACCCCCCCCTCCCCGTGATAGGATCGATCCTGGCTAGGTGATTCTTCCACCCCTCAGGTTACCACCCATCAATAAGCAATATACTTTACCTTTCAATTACCTTTGAGATGATTCTTTAGGTGGTCACAATACTGGAGCTGCAAGACTGTAGATGTAGCATGTGACATGTAAATAATCATACAAGGCAATATGACATTAAAAAGAGTATGTTGCACAAATAATGAAATGCATATGAGATAAAACAACTCGTGAACTTTATTTAGCAACAATAACCCATGTAACTTGGTATCCATGTATGTATGGAGATTTAAAGGTGACTATGTATGGGAGCATATGAACATGTGAAAGAGTGGAGACATGGTTAATAGTTGTGTCGGAGTTAGTAAGCGCCTTAATGTGCCAAGGAAAAATCTAGATTTCATGCCAAGTAATACAAAATCGAGTAGCTTTACATACCTTGATATATGACCTCGTTATTACCTCGGAGTAACCTCCTTTTTCCTCAAATATTTATCTACAATAGAGTAGGCAATAATACTAGTATTAGCATCTAAGAAACGCTTCTTGGCAGTCCAATCTTATAAAAAGTAACATCCGGGTAGCAAGCTTGTATTTAGCGACCCAAAGGCATTCTTTCAACCTTTCCTCTTATAACCATATTTTCTAATACACATTCTCATATACATATCATGTGCAGCCTATTTCAGTGCCATAACAGTCTTACGAAAGCCCACAATGTACAACACATGACAATTATACAAAACATACAAGTAAGCGACATAACATTACATCGTCTCGCTACATTTCGATGTCAACAATCCCAAATCTGTTTTAACTTCAACCAAACTGCTTATAATATGCTTACACATACAATCAACCTTAAAATAGTCCAAAAATAGTTCCAAAATAGATGGAGGTAGTGGAGCAATAATTCTCAACCACCAGCCCACAAGTTCGTACTAAGAACACAATTATAATATCATATAAGAACTCACTCTTGCGGGCTGTAAATAAGGTGCAGCAGCCTGTTTACATCACTAACAAAATAAACCTTGTTAAGAACATAAGTATTACTTCATAACTCAACCAACCAAGAAGAGAAAAGCCTCTTAGGTAATAAGAAAAGTGCATAACAATCTACAGGACATGCTGTCCAAATTTGCAGTGCAAGCATAACTAGAATATACTTCTTGTTTTTCACAAACAAACCATACTATATACACAAGTATCATTACTTAACTTTAACTTCAAGGTTTATTCTTGCTTTAGAAACCCTTGTAAGATTGTCAGGGCTATTTTTCACACATTGAAAGAGAGCAAAGAATAACCAAGAAAAGCATATTGTTTTGTCCAAATTAAATTAGCTTAAGGGAGCTGTTTTAAATCCTTTTTAAAGGCGGATTTTTGCCGACTTACTAAGAAATTTTTAGCTGTACCTTATTAAGCTGGTGATACAACTTCTTGACCCTTTCATTTGGGCCTTATTGGGTTCAAAGTGGTTGGGCCTTGGCTGCCCACTTTTCCCTTTTCTCCGTTCTTAGTTTTGGCCCAGTTCACCAAGTGAGTTTTGTTGTACTTGGGCCCTTTCTCTACTATTCTTCGGCTAAAAATATTGTCCATTTATGGTGTTATAACATGGGATAAAGTTACACCCTTAACACGAACTTTATTTATTATTGGACTTGGACAAATTCGTCGTTAGGCCTCGTCTTCGTTTAGCTAGCAAGTTTAAGCTAAGCAAGTAGGTGAATCACCTGCTAGCTTCTTGAGTCCTACAAGCACCTCACTTCTCTCACTTCATTTAACGCCGTGATCTCCTCAATTTGACTTAAAACTTGTATACACTCAACCTCTTAAGCATTAGATGTACATACCACCCTCTAATTTGAGATTCAAGCACTTTTAGAATAGGTGCTAATTTTACCAAGACATGTCATGTTTCACGTGTATAGGACTAGTACATGTAAGGTGTGGGGTGTTACAAGGATCTCCCAAGCATTTCTTCAACATAGACGTGTGGAACACTGGGTGAATACCATCAAACTTGGAAGGCAATTCTAACTCATAAGTAACCTTTGCAATCCTCTTCACAATCTGATAGGGTCCAATATGATGAGTACTCAATTTCTCCTTCTTCCCAAATCTCATGACACCCTTCATAGGTGATACTTTCAAGAATATCCAGTCACTTACCTCAAACTCCAAGTCTCTCCTCCTCACAATGGTGTAGGATTTCTAGTGACTCTGTACAATCCTCAATGTCTCCTTAATGACCTTAACCTTCTCCATCGATTGGTGGACAAAATCTTGACCAATCAACTCAGTTTCTCCAACTTCGAACCACCCAATTGGTAACCTACACCTTCTTCCATACAAAACTTCGCAGGAAGCCATTTGAATGATCGCATGATAAACATTGTTATATGCAAATTCAATCAATGGTAGGTGATCATCCCAATTTTCTTTATAATCAAGAACACAGGCTCTCAACATACGCTCTAATGTCTGAATAACATGTTCTGCCTAACCATATGTCTGTGGATGAAAGGTTGTACTCAAATTTACTTTCGTACCCAATCCTTTCTGGAAAGATCTCCAAAATTGGGAGATGAATTGAGTTCCTCGGTCCAAGATGATGGACAAGGGAACCCCATGCAACTTCAAAATCTCTTGGATGTACAACTTGGCATACTCCTCGCAATGTTAGTTGTCTTAACTGCTAAGAAGTGAGCCAATTTGGCCATCTTATCCACTATCACCCAAATCAAATCAGGTTTGTTTCGAGACCATGGTAGACTATCAATAAAGTCCAGATTGATTATCTCCACTTCCATTCAGGAATATCAAAGTTCTGAGCCAATCGACAAGGTCTTTGATGCTCAACTTTAAATTGTTGGCAATTTGGGCATTTTGAAACAAACTCAACAATATCCCTTGTCATTCCACTTCACCAATAGACTTCTCACAAGTCATGGTACGTCTTGGTAGAGCCAAGATGAATGGAATATCTAGAGTTGTGGGCTTCTGCCATAATCCTTTCTCGAATACCATCAACATCTGGGACGCACAATCTACTTAGGTATCTGAACATTCCATCTCCCTCTTTAGGCCATCACTTTTTGTTTGTGGACAACCTCCTTCAATTGGAGCATTACTGGCTCTTGGTCTTTCTTTTCTTTCACCTCTGCAAATAAGGATGAAGTAGACTTGTTCTGAACATTAAATCTTCCCTCACCATTCTCCTTAAGTTGAGCTCCCAATCGAGCTAATCGATGCACTTTTTTTAGCTAATTCCTTATTTCCTTCCTCAACATGGGTTGTGCTACCCATTAACCACCTGCTAAAAGTGTCAGTAACAATGTTTGGTTTACCTGGATGGTAGAGAATTCTCATGTTGTAATCCTGAAGCAACTCCAACTATCTCCTTTGTATCTGGTAGAGCTCTTTCTGACTCAAGACATACTACAAACTCTTCTGGTCAGTTAATACATCCACATGCACTCCATACAAGTAGTGGCGCCAGATTTTAAGTGCAAATACCACCACTGCCAACTCAAGACCATGGGTTGGGTAGTTCCTCTCATGAACCTTAAGTTTTTTGGAAGCATAGACTATCACTTTCCTTCTCTGCATCGGCACAAATCCGAGTCCAACTCTCGAACCATCACAAATAGATTACAAAGTCCTCTGTCCCATTAGGCTAGGTTAAAACTGGTTCGGTAGTTAGTCTCGTCTTCAACTCTTGGAAGCTTTTCTCACATTCATTAGACCACTAGAACTTGACCTTCTTCTGAGTCAACTTAGTCAATGGTACAAATAGGGAAGAAAATCCCTCAACAAATCAGTGGTAATAGCCTGCCAACCCTAAGAAACTTCTAATGTTAGTCGGAGAGGTCGGTCTAGGCCAGTTCTTAACCACTTCAATCTTTTGGGCATCCACTCAAATACTATCACTAGGGACAACATGGCCAATGAAAGCCACTGACTCAAGCCAGAACTCACATTTCGAGAACTTTGCATACAACTCATGGTCCTTCAGTGTTTGGAGGACAATTCTGAGGTGATTAGCATGGTCCTTCTCATCTCTTGAATGCACTAAAATATTGTCGATGAACACAATTACAAATATATCAAGATATTGTCTGAATACCCTATTCATCAAGTCCATGAAGGCTGCAGGTGAATTCGTCAACCCAAAGAATATGACCAAGAACTCAAAATGGTCATATATAGTCCTAAAGGATATCTTTGGGATATTGCATTCTCTCACTTTCAACTGATGGTAACTAGATCAGAGCTCCATCTTTGAGAAACAAGAGGCATCCCGAAGTTGGTCAAACAAATCTGCTATCATTGGCAGAGGATACTTATTCTTTATGGTGACCTTGTTCAGTTGCCTATAGTCAATACATATTTTGAGAGACCCATCTTTGTTTTGCACAAATATGACAGGGGAACCCCAAGGAGAGATACTCGGCCTTACAAAGCCATTCTCTAACAGATCTTTCAATTGTTCTTTCAACTCAGCAGGGGCCATAATATAAGGCGAAATTGAGATAGGCTGGGTATCGGGAAGAACATCAATCCTAAAGTCAATCTCCCTTTCAAAAGGGACTTTGGGCAGATCCTCGGGAAACACTTCCAGAAACTCATTCATAATCGGGATTGACTTAAGAGTAAGAGTCTCAACATCATCAGATTTCACCGCATGAGGTGATAGGTACAAACTTTAGAAATCAATTTTTTTGGCTCTAAGATAGGAGATAAACTTTCCTTTACGTACAACAGAATCACCCTTCCACTCTAGAACCGATTCTTTGAGAATTGGAACTTAACTGTTCAGGCTCTACAATCAACGGTGCATAATAGGTGTGAAGCCAACCAATGCCAAGGATTACATCAAAATCAACCATCTCTAACTCAACCAAATCAATGATACTATCTCTATGATGGATGGACACTATATAAGCTCTATAAACTCTCTCAGCTTGAATAGACTCATCCACTAGAGTAGAAACATCAAAGGGTTCAAGAAGACTCTCAGGGGTTCTATCAAATCTACTGGCCATATGAGGAGTTAAATAAGATAATGTGACACCCGGATCTATCAAAATATAGCAATCAAAAGAAAATACTCGAATCATACCTGTCACGACATTTGGAGAGTTCTCCTGATCATGGTGACTACCTATAGCATACAATCGATATGTGGCTCTGCTTGCGCCTGATGTAGTACCTCTCTAGTTCCATCTAGTTAGCGAGGCTGGTGCAGTGGATTGAGCCTGGTCAACCTACTTTGGACAATCTTTCTAATAGTGATCCTCTTAGCCACACTTATAGCATACATCACTTCCTTCACAATATTTCCCCAAGTGTAATATACCATATGTACCACATGTTGGCTTACCCAGTGAACCTTGAGCCACACTAGCTTGTGACTGAGATCCATGGGCCCCAATATTCTAGGACCTTTGATTATTTCTGATTCTGGGCACAGATGCACTTGTAGATGATGGTGCTGACCCTGTCTGAAATCTATTACCATTACCCTTCTTTCCAAACTCATGGATGGATGTTTTAGCTTTCATACTTCTGAACTCCTTTCTTTCATGCTGCCTCTCCTCATCAGCTTGTTTCATAAAAGTCATCAATCTTCCAATATCCTCATTCACAAGCATTGCTCCCCTCCCATCCCTCTTTGGCCCTCTATTCAACCCATCAACATACATCCCATTCCTTCCCCTTATATCAGCAACCATATCCAGAGCATAGCAAGATAGTTAAGTAAACTTCAACCCATATTCTTGTACAGTCATAGAACACTATTTCAACTTCAAGAACTTTCTTACCTAAGCCTCTCTCTGTTCTCTTGGGAAGAAACACCCAAGAAAGCTTCCTTAAACATTGCCCAAGTCAGCACTGGGGAATCCTCTCCTCTACCTTTCTTCCAATGGTCGAACCAAAGTCTGGACACACCTTTGAGTTGGGAAGCACCCAATTCAACCCTGTCAGCATCAGCCACATGCATTACTTAGAACACATAGTTCTCAGGATCCTCAGTGGATGCAGACCCTGTGAACTCTGGAAGATTCATTCTCAAGAATTCTTGGACTCTAGATATGTCATGTGCATCCTGTCTACCTGCTCCTTATCTCATAGAAGGTGTTGTGATAGCCTAGGATAAAGTTTAAATAGCATGGATAGCTTAGCATTAGAGACCTCATCTTGTGGGGGTTATTCAATAGGGATAGGTGGTTCCACGGGCTCCTCATGTCATTGAGGCTCACGTGGGTTAACATTTTGTCTGGCTAGACATCCTCTACCTCTGATGACTCTTCTAGGAGGCATGATCACAATTCTGTAATGCACAAAGAATGAATTAGAAGAGGACCTTTCATAAGGCATAACTCTATAGTATGATTTAGAACATGAAGGTGAGGAAACAATTCCTAAATATCCTATAGCCTCCAAATTATGGATGTGGAGCTATTCACAAGAATAATGAGAACTCACTAGACACCGCTTCATAGAATCCCCAGAATACTTTAACTCATGCTCTGATACCAAGTTTGTCACGCCCCTAGAGGGTACCCAAGATGTGGCCAGTACCTAGAGACTATTGCTAGTCCCCAAGCGAACTACTTAGCTTCATCACAATCATTCAATTAATAAATTCTACAAGTCGACGGAAAATGTAAGAAGGTAAATAGGCATATCTATCTAATCTTAAATAATATAATAAATGAAAGGATAGTAGAAAGAACTAGTTCAACAAGTCTTAACAATCAACATTTGACTCTAGTCTATGAAGTCTTTATCACTATCAAGTAGTGCCAATGACAGACCCATGGCTACCTCAAATCAAAAGTACGCTATCAAGTCTAACTCCATAACCAAGATGAAATAAAAGTAATGAATCCGCTGAAGTAGGGGAGGCACACCAATTAGTTGAACGCCCTAGATCCTCAATGATATGCTTGTTGATGATCTCTAATCCCTATCACAAAATGATGCAGTGTCGAGTGGCGTCAGTACATGGAATGTACAGTATGTAAAATAGCTGAATGAAATTGAAACAGATAGCATAATATAGAACATCAATCAACTCAGAATAATAACAAATCAACATGTCAAATATCTATCTAAAGCAAGAACAAAGAGTAGAAAATTGACCCATCAACCAATCAAAACTCATCAATCAAATCAGACTGAACTTAATAGAACTCAACTCAACTCATCTTATTACATCTTATCTAATCTCGACTCAGAGTATTCAAGGTGAGATCTTTATCGAAGTTTCTCTTGTCCGATAATAATTACTCATAAACCAGACAATCACGCTAATATTACCACAATCATTTTGTACTTTCTAGGTAGGGAATGAATCGAAACCATAATGGACAAGTCCAAAATAGAGACAACATTCCACAAGTCCTTTATTGTTTCAGGGATTCTACTCAAAGGGGATGTCAACATAATGTGATGTGATGGTCCTAATCCTCACCTACGCTTGGCTACATAATTTGCCGAGAGTGAGTTGGATTAACTCTTACTCTTTCATTGCTCGATACTCCTCCCAAGACTCAATGCTCATAAGACAATCAAATATTGATAATGTAGACCCTCATTATATCGTAAACACTTGTTTTAATTGAGTGAACTGAAAATGAAATTTATTTCATTTATTTATAAAAGAATGCATTCAAAGATTGATAAATAAGTATGGTCTTCTCATTATCATGCATTAATTTTTGGTCCTTTAAACTATTTTTTCAACTATATGAGTCTTAACACATCAATAGAGTCATGAAACATAAACACTCTAAGTTACTCATAAGTACTCACTAGTGAATAACCCCCTCCCTCTGCCCCCTCCCAAAAAATGGACTGATCTGAATTCCTTGAGAGTTTGAATCCTCAGGAGCCCATGTTTGATCTGTTTGGTACATAACCTCACGATAATCGTGAAGTTATAGCACAAGCTGAACGATGGACTCCTTAAGAGACATAATATTTTGAAAATGCTTTTTCTAGATACAATAATCTAGATTGTTAAACCTTTTTCAAATTTGTTTCTTCAAAATTTCTCCATAAGTCCCTGGAGGAAATAAGAAATTAGTATATAACCCTCTTCAAAGAAGTTGAAATAGCGAATTCTATGAATAACTTGTTGCTGATGATGATCATCAGCTGTATAACCAAGTGAAAGAGGAAGATAAATCACCACTCAATGGCATGATGCCTCAAGTCGAAAACAGTCGTTCACGCCGACGAAAGAGAATTCCATGGACTGAAAGAGAACACCAGTAATTAAGTATAATTCTTTCTCTTTTTATCTTTTTTTTTTAAAAAAAGTTAGTGACTATCTTTTACATAAACAACTATTTCAAAATCTTTATTTTTTATGTTTTCACACATATTTACATGTCTTTTTTTCTTCATGTTAGATTTGATTATTTTTTTTATAGTTTTGATTTTTGTTATTTTGCTTCTTTTATGGTGAGGTTTTAAGTTCTTTTATTACTCCCCCTCCTTCCTACACACTCTCACTTGACTTCTTCACTTTTGTTC
>JAABOM020061007.1:0-11385 GCA_011800125.2 Solanum clarkiae
GAAGTGAGCCGATTTAGTCATCCTATCCACAATCACCCATATTGAATCATGTTGCTTTCGAAACCTCGGCAGACCAGTAATGAAGTCCATATTGATCATCTCCTATTTCCATTCCAGAATCTCAAAGTTTTGAGCTAATCCACATGGGCTTTGGTACTCAACTTTCATTTGCTGACAGTTTGAGCACTTAGAAACAAATTCAGCAATATCTGACTTCATTCCACTCCACCAATAGACTTCTCTCAAGTTGTAGCATATTTTGGTAGAGCCAGGATGAATGGAATACCTAGTTCTATGAGCTTCAGCCATGATTCTATCTCATATACTGTCAATACCTGGGATGCACAAGCTACTGTGGTACCTCAACACCCCTATCTCCCCCTTTGGAGAAGACCATCACTTTTTGTTTGTGGACGACATCCTTTAATTAAAGTAGGACAGGATCTCAGTCTTGCTTTTCTTTCACCTCTGCCACTAAAGATGAATCAGACCCATTCTAGACATTAACTTCTCTCTCATCATTCTCCTCAAGTTGGACGCCTAATCGAGCGAATCGATGCACTTCTTTAGCTAGCTCCTTCTTTCCTCCCTCCACATGGGTTGTGCTACCCATTGACAACCTGCTAAGAGCATCAACAACAATGTTAGCTTTACCTGGATGATAGAGGATGCTCATGTCATAATCCTTGAGCAATTCTAACCATTTTCTGTGTCGTATGTTGAGCTCTTTCTGACTGAAGACATACTGCAAGCTCTTGTGGTCAGTGAACACATCCACATGCACTCCATACAAGTAGTGGCACCAGATTTTGAGTGCAAACACCATTGCCTCCAACTCAAGATCATGGGTTGGATAGTTCCTCTCATGAATCTTAAGTTGTTTCGAAGCATAAGCTATCACTTTCCCTCTTTGCATCAACAAACATCCCAATCCAACTCTCCGAGCATGGTAATAGATCACAAACTCTTCTGTTCCACCGGGAAAGGTTAGAACTAGTTCAGTAGTCAGTCTAGTCTTTAACTCTTGGAAACTTTTCTCACACTCATGGGACCATTGAAACTTGAACTTTTTCTGAGTCAGCTTTGTCAGTAGTGCAGATAAGGAAGAAAACCCCTCAACAAATCAGTGGTAGTAGCCTGCTAACCCCAAGAAACTCCTTATGTCCGGACAGGTTGGTCTGGGCCAGCTCTTGACCGATTCAATCTTTTGAACATCCACTTGAATACCATCACCAGAGATAATATGGCGTAGGAAAGCCATAAATTTAATCCAGAATTCACATTTCCAAAACATTGCATACAATTCATGGTCTTAAGGGTTTGGAGGATGATTCTGAGGTGAATTGCATGTTTCTCTTCATCTTTTGAATATACCAAGATATCATCAATAAACACAATCACAAACATGTTCAGATATTGTAGGAACCTATTCATCAAATCCATAGAGGCTGCAGGTGCA
This sequence comes from Solanum clarkiae, assembly GCA_011800125.2. NCBI lineage: Eukaryota > Viridiplantae > Streptophyta > Magnoliopsida > Solanales > Solanaceae > Solanum > Solanum clarkiae. The sequence continues at coordinate 1,460 of JAABOM020061007.1, forward strand.
TTCGTCAACCCAAAGGATATGATCAAGAACTCAAAATGGCCATAGCTAGTCCTAAAGGCTATCTTTGGAATGTCACATTCCTTCACTTTCAACTGATGATAACCGGATCGGAGGTCTATCTTTGAGAAACAAGAGGCACCCTGAAATTGGTCAAACAAGTCATCTATCCTTGGGAGAGGATACTTGTTCTTTATGGTGACCTTGTTCATTTGTCTATAGTCAACACACATTCTGAGAGACCCATCTTTCTTTCGCACGAATAGGACAGGGGCATCCCAAGGAGAAACACTCGGCCTTATGAAGCCCTTCTCTAACAAATCTTTCAACTGCTCCTTCAATTCTTTCAGTTCAGTGGGGGCTATCCTATAAGGTGGGATTAAGATAAACTTTCCTTTAGGTGCTATGCAATCACCCTTCCATTCTAGAATCAGTTCATTTGGAAATTGGAACCTAACAGTTCGGGCTCTAAAATCAACAAAGACATAACAGGCGTAGAGCCAATCAATGCCGAGAGATCAAATCAAAATCAGTCATATCAAACTCAATCAGATCAATGATAGTATCCTTAGGATGGATGGAAACTACACAAGCTCTATAGACTCTCTCAGCTTGAATAGACTCACCCACTGGAGTGGAATATCAAAGGGTTCAAGAAGACTATCAAGGGTTCTATCAAATCTACTAGCCACATAAGGAGTTACAAAAGGTAATGTGGCACCAGGATTCATCAACACATAACAATCAATAGAAAAGACTTGAATCATACCTGTCACAACATTTGGGGAGTTCTCCTGATCATGTCGACTGCCCATGGCATATAAACGGTTTATAGCTCAGCTTGTGCCTGAGTGCTGCCTCTCTGATTCCCCTTAGCTGGCGGGGCCGATGTAGAAGATTGAGCTCAGTCAGCGCACTTTGGGCACTCTCTCTAGTAATGGCCTGCTTGGCCACACTTGAAACATATATCATTCTCTTCACGACATCTACCCATGTGCAACTTGCCACATGTACCACGGGATGGTTTATATCGTGAACCTTGTACCACACTAGCTTGTGATGGAGACCCATGGGCTCCAACATTCTGGTACCTCTGTTCGCTTCTGACTCTAGGCGCAGGTGTACTAGCAAATGATGGTGCTGGAAATCGATTTCCACTGCCTTTCTTCCCAACCTCATAGCTGAATGTCTTAGCTTTCTTGCTTCTGAACTCTTCCCTATCATGTTGTCTCTCCTCATCAGGTTGTTGAACGAAAGTCATCAATCCCCCAATATCCATGTCACTCATGAGCATAGCTCCCCTCTCATCTCTCTTTGGCCCTCTATTCAACCCATCAACATACATCCCCATCCTCCCCCTCATATTAGCAACCATATCCAGAGCATAGCAGGATAATTTGTGTGAACTTCAGCCCTGGAGGGGACCCAAGATGTGGTCAGTACCTAGAGACTATTGCTAGTCCCCAGGTGAACTACTTGGCCTCATCACCTTCGTCCATTCGCACATTCTACAAATCAACAGAAGTTATAAGGAATAAATAGGCACATCTAATCATCTAGTCTCAAATAATGATATAATGAAAGGCTAGTAGAAAGAAACTACCTCACAAGTTCCAATATCAACATCTGACTCTAGTCTATGAAACGTTTATCACTATTAAGTGGTGCCAATGATAGACCTATGGTTACCTCAGTCAAGATAAAAGATAAGCAACTCTAGCTCTAAAGCATGATGAAAAATAATGTAATGGATCCTTCGAAGTAGGGGAGGCTCACCAATCTGCTGAACGCTCGAAGATCCTCAACGATTCAATTGCTGATGACCTCTATCCTATGTATCTATATAATAATACGATGCAGTCCGAAAGGGGAAGTCAGTACTTAGAATGTACTAGTATGTAAAATTGCTGAGTGAAATCGAAATAGATAGAACAATATAGAAATAATAATCAACTCAATATGGAAACAAATTAATATGTCAAATGTCTATCTAAGGAAAGAATAAATAGTAGACAAGTGATCCATCAACCAATCAACTCATCAATCAAATCTGACTCATCTCAGAAGGACTCGTCTCAACTCATATCATCACATCACTTCTCATCTCATCACATCTCGACTCAGAGTACTCAAGGTAGAAACTTTCTGGAAGTTTCTCTTATTCGATAACAATCATTTATGAGCCAGTGATCGTACAACAAGCCATTGTTATTGCCACATGTGTCCCATACTTGCCAGGTAGGGGATGAATCGAATCCACTAGGGACCCCAGCCATCCGTTAAAGTTAAGTCCTCTATTATTTCAAGGACTCTATCCAGAGAGAACCACAATAAGATGTAATGGTTCTAATCCTCACCTACGCTTGGCTATGTAGTTTGACAAGTGCGAGTTGGACTAACTCTTACTCTTTTGGTGCTCGATACTCCTCTCATGACTCAATGCTCATAAAACAATTCATCTAGTCAATACATCTCAACTCAGCCTTATGAAGAATCTCATCATTAATCAGTCTCAAAGAGACTCTAATCATCTTATCAATCAATATCTCAATCAACAGCTCAAGGATTTGAACAATCATTAGGGAACAATCGAATAGATAAATCATTAGAGTTTATTTATGGAAACTCATGGGATTATCAACTTCTATCAACTCATCATCATTCTCACACCATAATCACAATTTCTATCAACATTCTCAATCAAGGCTCTAGACTCAATCTTTATCTTCTTTCATGAAATCTTTAAGAAAATAATAAGTAGGTTTTATGTAATAATTCATGTAAAAACATTCAATTCAAGAAAGAAGTTTGTAATGATGATCAACATATGAAAATACATGTAAAAATCATAATCTTTTCCAGAAAATAATCAAGGATCATGCATTTAAACTCAAGAACCTTCAGCTCTCATCTAAGACCATCTATGGGGCATATGAGAGAATAATCTCATGTTTTCGTTTAGCCTTACATACTTGGAATGAAGCTCTTGAAATCACCCGTCAAGAAATTTCCTTGAATTCTCCAATCTCTTGTTCTTCTTTCTTCTCTCTCAAGCCCTAACTTTCAAGTGTTGTGAAGAAGGACTTAGAATCGGGTTTTTGACCTATTTGCTCATCAAAATGACCGAAAGGGGTCGTGTTTCAAGTTTAGAAGGGGTTGGAAAAAGTCTGGAATGGCCCCCCAAAAGATTTAAAAATTTTAAACTTTGGTGGAACAGGTCGGGATAACAGGTCCGCGATGCAGACCTATCGCGCACCTGTGAAATTTTGGAAATTCAATCCTGTCAAAAAATTGAGAAAATATTTAACTGTGGGTCCGCGATAGGTTCGCGTCGCGGAGCTATCGCGTAGCCTCACTGTATTAGATCCATGATAGGTCTGTGTCACGGCCCTATCGCGTACCCTTACTGTTTCTGGTCAATTTTGTGAAAATTATTTTTTGACCCGGTTACTCTTGAATTGGGTTGGGACCATTTTCTGACTCAATTTTCCACGCTAATCGCAAATCTGGTATCGAATTTCTTATCCGTGCTTTGAAAGACGCATCACGCGCACCTCTCCATTCTAGGTGTATTTTGATAATTTTACCATGTGTTACACTGCCCTAATGGATCTAGCATATATTAACGACTCTATAGTGGGTAGTGTGGAAGGAGAACAAAGTTAACTTCTTTGATGACATATGGATCCCCAATCACGATGCAACCACAAATCATATTCATGAGTCCTTCACTTTGGAGGAGCATTGCTTGAAGGTGGCCTACTTGAGGGACATTGTAGAGCCTCGCATGTTAGAAAGTATGAAAATGCAGAAGATAGAGAAATCTGAGAATTTTTGGGGAAAAGTACGAGCCCAACCTATAGCTCATTATTAAGTTCATGAGTCATAGATTAGGCTCATGATTTGGGAATGCAGGGGTAAAATATTTAAGAAGTGTAAGTAAGGTTTACGAGTGGGATTTGAATTCCATAAAAGGAACTACAAACCATATTATGGGTTCGTGAAATGGTGACCAAGGTTGATCAATTTTTGAAGTTTTTTAAGTGAGATGTACGAACCAACAGGACGGGTCATACTCATGTTTTCGGTCCATAAGAAAGGGTCGTAGTTTGGCCCCCTGGGTTGGAAATTTTCTAAGTTTTGGGCCATTTTACGAATGAATTCTATGATCTGTAAATTGATCTATGAGCCGTAAAGTGAGCTTGTGAATTGAGTTTTAGAAAGTATTTCAGAGTGTTTCAAATATAAAAGGATGAAACCCCTATTCTATGGTCTGTACTCTATTCGATAAGCCATATATCAAATTCGCAGATGGGATCCCGACAGTTTTTAAGAAGGATATTTCAAACTTTCCTCGTGCCCTATGTTTAAAACTATGTCATTTTGGACTCTAAATGGCCCCTTTCTAGCATATTACTCCGTAAACCCTTACCATTCAAGCCATTCTCAAATTATTCTAAGTATAGACCTCTAAAAAATACTCCCAAATTTACTCCAAGTGCCAAGTGAAGGGATTTAACCTAGGGTTTTGAATTCTTCATCTTCATTCAAGATTTTCTTCACCAAATCATAGCAAGATATGTGGGTTTGATTTGTGGAGTCCTTTCCTCCACAAAATTCAAGAATCTTCCTACCTATCTAAGTTTAAAAGTATGGGTATTTTATAAAATTGCATAAACTCCTTTCAAATGTTGATACTATGTAATTTTTTATGTTATTTGAGCTATGCATGCTATAATGCTATGAAAAATTTATGATTTATGATATGGTCTTTATGTTGCACTAACTAGGATTTTCTAAGATTATGGTGGATTGCTTTGAGTTATTCTAAATGATCATGATTTATCTCATCTATGCATGTTACACTTGAATTGCATGATTTTGAGCCTTATGCATGAACCCTAAGTTTTGAGTTAAAGTTACATCATGAAGTATGATGAAAGGTTTTAATTTATGTTATGCAAGTTCATGAATATTATGAATGACAATGGCTATCAAGTATGTTATGAATCTATAGAAGCAAGATTATGAAGCCCTTTTCATGATATTATGACACACTTTCTTATGAAAGGAAAATGCTCACTTGAAGGGCTTACAGATTTTAATGAGGTGCTCTGATCATGATATTATATTTTCCAAGCTTATACATCTATGATTATGCTTATATTTATGTATTTTGTGGGACTAGACTCAGCATCCAATGAGGCTAGACTAAGCACCGAATGAGATTTAGGGTGGGGGACTATCCCCAAGAGTCCTTATATAAAGCCTTACTTTCTATAACTACATGCAACCATAGGATTATATATTAGCTAGTGGATCCACGTATAGCTCCATGTTAATGACATCCACAAATATAAGGTATAGTCTACCTTGGCAAGTAGACTACTCCTTTTTCCATATGGAGGCAACATCGGAATTCCATGTAGTAGGTCGCATGGTCTCAGTGTCGGTTAAGGTCTCCTCCTACATATGTACATGATATGTTATTAAGTTACTGTGTTTCATGCATGTTTTCAATAATACATTGATTATTCATTACTTATTGAGCTTATTGCCTTTGATATGATTATACATCTTGACTATATTGGTATATAATTTCCTAGTTGCATTGCATCTCATATACCTAGTACATTCCATACTACTAATGCATATTTTGCCCACATGATGTCACCATGTAGAGCCCAACGATCATCCTCCTCTTCACACTCACGCTTGATATTGGACTTAAAGACTTGGCCTCTACATCTGATAATAATAGCCTTTTTTTTTTCTAGCTTTCATTTGAGACTATAAGACTTTGTTTTACTTGCTTATGTTTAATTAGAACATGTCTAAACCTCCCCTTATCCATGTTTAGGGGTATTGTTGGATATTTTGTCTATGTATGTATGGATTGGATCCTTCTTCTTTATGATTGTGTTGATGTCTCTTAGTCCCTATCCCATAGTTTTCGCTTGTTTTTTTATTTAATTACCGATGACGTGCTTACGTATATTATGAGGCTTGTTTGGGATATATTCAAATTTTTTATTCGTCATGTTACACCTAGGCCATAGGTTTAGGTCGTGATAGGTATGAGATGATGGAACCTAAGAAACGTTTCCATAACCATCCCTGATGATGTAAGGATTGTCACTCAAGACTACTATGTACCTCTGATGGAACAAGTGAGGTTAGGTTAATTTGGAACCTTCAGTAATGGATACTTTACTATCAACAGTGCCTACAGACTTTTAGATGCCTCGAAGTAACCCCAAACCCTTCTAGCCATGCTAACTTCTCCTAATTCTGAGGGCTTCAGGCTCCTACAAAATTCAAACCTTTCTTCGACTCCTCTACCATAACATACTTTCCACTAACCTCTATCTGAATAATATTGAGATGGACATTAATCCTCACTCAAGTACTGTTATAATGCCTCAAAGAACATTGATCACAAATTCTCTCACTTCCCTAAAACAGTCTCCTTTTGAAACACCATGCCCAATTGAAGTACCCCTACCTTAGAAATCGACTCCACTATTATAACCATTTAAAAGTTCCTAGACATATGGACAACCCTCGAAGGGAAACATTTAAACAAATGGGTTACATGGGATGACATCGTATAATATTGTTTCTGGGAATCTGGCTAAGCAGAAATAACAATGTCTATAAGACAAATAGGAATTTCCTCTCAACCAGATCTGATTATTACTTGGGCCCTAAAACAACATTTCATTATTTCTAAAAAAATTCTATAAAAATCAACTAAGATCTCCATTGCAGTGAAATGGCAACACCATCGGAAGGCAACTATAAACTCAACACTGATAGATCTAGTAAGAAGTCTTCGAGTAAGTGTGGGATAGGAGGCCTTTTTAGAAATCATAGAGGAGACTATCACAAGCTTCTCAAACATTGTGCTTACATGACTCCTAAGCAAGCGGAACTGTTGGCCATCCTCTATGGACTGCAAATTGCGGCCAATAGAAATCTCAATCCCCTTGTCATTGATATTGACTCACAGAAGCAACTGACATGATCGTTAACCAATACTTGCTTTTTAATAATATTATCCTTGAGTGCAAGTATCTTATACAAGTATTCAGACAATCAATCAATAGCATGTATTAGAGAAGAAAATAAAGTTGTTGATATGCTTGCAAGAGAAGGGGTTCAAGGAAGCCAACAAATTTTTGATGTTACTACACATGAAGCTCCTCCGTTGTTTATATTAGAAATTCTTGCTATAAACAATTCAGGAATTACTTTCATTAGAAACATTTACTTTTGTAATGGCCAATCATCAGACCAAATGGAGGGACATCTCCTCGAACAATTTGCCCCTCCTCCCTAAATTATCTTTATATAATATCTATTTCCAGTCTCCCCCCACCCCCCACCCCACCCCCAACCCACCCAAAAGAAAAAGAAAGAAAAGAAAATAGCAGCAAATATGATGATAAAATTATTATTCTTCTAATTAATTGGAAGGCCATAAAATTTATGTTGTCCGACAATTCTGTTTTGATCCAATTATATAAAATGAAAAATTTCATAATAATTTAAGGTATAATTGAAAATTTTTTTTTTTTGTAAATTTTTAAACTAAATAAAAGATTAAATAAAAAGCAGCGAATCAAATATTTAATAAAAAATAATTCGTGCATCATTTATTTTTGTACCAAATGACCCCTTAAAGATGTTAACTACTACTACCTCTGTTTCATATTAAGTGAATTGTTGTGTCATTTCACATATATTAAGAAAAAAAAATAAAGATAAAATTTAATCATGTTTTTTTATTTTTACCCTTTTGAAACTCCACACACTCATTTAGTGTATCATTTATTTCTCATACAAAACTCAATCTTAGAAACTTAATTAATGAAGGGTAAAATTGAAAAAAAAATTCCAACACTTCCCTTGAAAAGTGAATAATTCACTTATTTTGAAATATTAAAATTTTTTTAAATAATTAACTTAATATGAAATGGAGGGAGTGTATTTGTAAAATTAAAAAGTTGAGATGGACAATTTATCTTCTTTGAAGAACCTCAGTTACTTAAAAGAAAAATAATTTTAAAAAAAGAACAATGCTTTAGTTATTATAAGAGTGGGGCAGCCCTTTCCCCGTCATCAAGTTAACTATAATAAAGTCTTCTTTCATTTTCAATGTGGGTAGGTTTGTTTCTTCCAAAAATCTGAAATTTTATCAAATTAAAAGGATCAATTTCCCCCCTATGTTGAAAAGGTTACGTTATTAAATAAAGCACAAAAATTAGGCATTACTAAGTTTATTTTTCTCAAAAATAGTCCCGGCTCATTTAGTATACCAATAAGGCATACTTGGTCATGTAACATAGTCGCTTCGTTTATTTTTACTTATTTATTATATTTAAAATAAATATTTAATAATATTTATTTATTTTATAAAATTAAAAAATATTCTAATATTTAATTTATTTTTATCATTAATTATACTTATTTTCCTATTATAAGATATTAAATTTATTATAATCAAAAGATGATTTTTTATGTGTGAAATCAATAATAAATAACTACTATTGGACGAAAAAAATTGATAATTATTATTGGACGGAAGGAGTAATATAAAATTGAAGAGGTACATTTGTTTATGACATCTGAATCAATTTATTATTATTTTATTAGAGTGTAGAAACAAGTTGTATTTAATCAAAGTTTGGATAGAAAAGAGATAGTAGTAATTAAAATTAGGGTAAATATAAATGGCACAAAGGATTTTGGCATAAATTGACACAAAACCCCTTTTTAGGGGTAATTTAGTAATTAAAAGAGGTTGAAAAAGTTAGATGTGTCATTTCATTTAATTATTTTTCCAAAGAGTAAATATAAATGACACAAAAGATTTTGGCACGAATTGACACAAAATCCCCTTTTTTAGGGGTAATTTAGTAATTAAAAGAGGTTGAAAAGGTTAGATGTGTCATTTCATTTAATTATTTTCCCAAAATGCCCTTCAAACTTTTTATCCATAGAGTTATTTTCTTTTGGGTAATACCCATTAGTTACTAGTTTTCCTCCACGTATTGACTTTCCCTCCACATTAACTTTCTCTCCAAAATTACCAACTTACAAATAATATATCGTCTTTTGGAAGTCTAAAATTTTCCCGAAAAAAATAAATATAGTCAAAACTCACTTCATTTATTCGGTATTGAATTGAATAAATAAATAATAATATTTTATTTTGTTTCAGTTTTATAAAAAAAATTAAAATATTTTTCAATTAATTAAATTAATACTTTATTCTATTTAATTGTTTTTATTAAAATCAACTTCCAGTGGTCGATATTCTTTTTAAAATAGAATATCGACTTCCAGAACTTGGTAATTTTAATCTAATAAATAAAAAGAGTATATTTTTTTATTTTTTTTTCGTCACAACAGTTTAATACCAACATTTTAAGGTCGCTATATTAACTTTTTTTAAAATAGAATATAGACTTCTAGAGGTCGGTAATTTTAATCCAATCAATATACTGAGTGCACTTTTATTCCTTTTAATCTAAATAGTTCAATATCGACAGCTTGATGTGGTTATATTAATTTTTTTAAACAGAATATCGAGTTTTAGAGGTCGATAGTTTTAATTTAATAAATAAAAAGAGTACACTTTCGGTCCTTTTAATCACCATCTTTCATTATACCCATGATCCTACGACCCTCATTAGTCCCCCTCTTTATTTCCTTTTCCATTATTCTACCTATTGACATCAAATTTTGATCAACCCGTATTTCTTTTGGATTGTCATTTGATTAAATATGTATTTTTAAATTTTTTAAAATAAAAGGATTTATTTACAATTTAATCCAAATAATTTTGTATATTTTTAATATTCTTGATTTTTCAAAATATGTTCGTTAATTAATTAATCAATTTTAGAATAACCTTTATTATT
>JAABOM020061008.1:0-11384 GCA_011800125.2 Solanum clarkiae
GCTAAATAAAGTTCACGAGTTGTTTCATCTCATACACATTTCATTATTTGTGTAACGTACTCTTTTCATTGTCATATACATGTCACATGCTACATATACAGCCCTACAACTCCAATATTGTGACCACCAAAAGATCCATCTCAAAGGTAATTGAAAGGTAAAGTATATTGCTTATTGATGGGTGGTAGCACAAGGGGTGGAAGAATCACCTAGCTTGGGACGATCCTATCATGGGGGTTAGCCCAAGGGGTCAAGGAAGAGCCTAGCCAGGGACGATCCTGATACAGTATTACCACTGATCAGCTGGTCATTTGTATTATATTCTGTGCACACATTATACAGTAAAGGTAAAGTGATAAAAAGAACATAAAGTACATGATCCCACAGTATAACTAAAGGTGGTTTCTTATCCTACACCAGTGTATAGTTTCATTTGAGTTGTTACTTCATGTACAATATTTCCTGCCTTACAGTACATTATCTCGTATTGATATCCCTTACTGGGGTCCTGCATTTCATGCTGCCGGAACAAGTGCTAGTGGATCTCCCTAGTAGAGTACAGGATATCCAGCTGCTGTTACCAAGCTCCAGGTTGCTTCGGAGCATTGTGTGTGTCTAGAGCTTATATGTTTGTATTATACAGTTAGTCGAGGCGGGGCCTATCTTGACCCTTATCAGATACTTTTCCTTATCTAGAGGCTTTATAGATCATGTAAATTAAAGTGTGGTCATATCTTGTACTTTAGGCATCGTGGCCCCAACGGCCTGCTATATGCAGTTTCTTTTGGCTTGTTATTACTATTTACTTTCTTAAAGGCACATTGAAAGTAGAAATCCCTTCTAATATGTGTAAAAAGCGCACAGATATAGGTTGGTTCTCCTAAGCCTTATCGGCAACGGGTACCAGTCCGCCTTAATGGGATTTTAGGGTGTGACAGAAGTGGTATCAGAGCGAGTGATCCTACCGAGTCTACAAAGTTGTGTCTATGTAGAGTCTTGTTTATCGATGTATTATACACCACATTTATAAGCAAGAGTCTAAGTGGCATTTAGGAGTTGTTACTTTCCTTTTGTTCTTTAGATCGTGCCATAGAGCTAAGTGTAATAGGTGGATTGTGTCTAACCCCTAAATTGTTTTGTACAGTAAGTATGCCAGAAACCAGAAAGAAGAAAGGTAAAGGGAAGGAAGTAGAAGTGGTGGTTGATATACCCAGTCAGGCGAGACAACGAAATGAGGCTCAAGAGGAGTCTCTGTCACAGACATCTCCAACTCCAGCTCCTGATGAACCTGAATGTAGTGAAATTCCCCCAGAATCACCTGTTGATGCTATAGTGCAGGATCTGAGAAATGCAATCCAACTATTGACTCGTATAGTTGCTGGCCAAGGCCAAAGATAAGAAGGTCCAGTTATAGGTGCAGGTAGTGCAAATAGGGCAGCTGGCACCAGGATACGTGACTTCCTTAATTTGGACCCTCCATCTTTCTCTGGGTTAGATCCTAATGAAGATCCCCAAGACTTTATTGATCAGATTCAGCACACTTTAGATGTTATGCATATAAGTGCTAATAAGTTGTCGAGTTAACCACAAACAGGTTGAAGGGTGTGGATATATTGTGGTATGAAGCTTGGAAGCAATCTAAGGGTATAGATGCACCTCCAACTACATGGAAGGAGTTCAAAGAGGCATTTCTTGACCATTACTTGCCATTATAGATCCGAGAGGCCCATGCAGATCAATTCTTGAATCTACACCAAGGGAATATGAGCGTGAGGGAGTATAACCTTCAATTCAATTTCCTGTCCAGGTATGCTCCTAATGTAGTTGTTACTATGGCAGATAGAGTTCATCGATATATGGATAAATTGGATATGTATCTAGTCAGAGACTGTACCATTGCTTCCTTGAACAAAGACATGGATAAAACGAGAATGCAAGCTTTTGCAAAGAAATTGGAGGATTAAAGGCAAAGGAGAAGGACACAAGAGCCAGAAAAGGCGCAATCCATGAGGGCCAGGTCTATATGGCAGTTTATACCACCCCAAGGTGAGGTTAGGCCTCAGTTTTCTAATAGACCGCCTAGGCCGTCATCCTCCTACTCTGCAGCCAGTGCTCCACCACAACTTCAGGGGTCTAGGACAAATCAGTTTGGTCCAAGAAATGAAGGGCAAGGCGCCCGGATAGCGGGGTATTCAGCAGGCCAGCAAATGACTCCTATGTAGCCTTGTAAATAGTGTGGAAGAAGTCATTCAGGTATATGTCGTGTTGGGAAAGACGCTTGTATTGGTGTAGTGCGCCAGGGCATATGATGAGAGATTGCCCGGGGAGACATATGGGTGAAATAGCACAATCTACTGGATCAGTTATTGCATCATCATCGTCAGTTTCTCTAGTAGGTAGGGTTCAACAAGAACCTATGGGTCGTGGTAGAGGTGTTAGAGGGGCAGCTAGCTCTAGCGGAGTCCAGAATCACACTTATGCTCTGGGGAGTTGACAAAATTTAGAAGCTTCACACAATGTGGTCACAGGTACATTGTCTATCTTTTCACATAATGTATATGCATTAATTGACCCTAGTTCTACACTATCATACATCACTCCATTAGTTGATGGGGAGATTAAGAGAACATCCAAATTATTGAACAAACCATTTGAAGTGTCTACACCAACCAGTGAATCTATTATGGCTAAAAGGGTTTATTATGACTATGTAGTAACTGTTTATTACCGTGACACATTGGCTGACCTTATTGATCTAGAAATAGTGGAATTTGATGTTATAATGGGTATGGATTGGTTAGCTTCTTGCAATGCCACTGTAGATTGCCGAACTAAGAGAGTGTACTTCCACTTTCCAAATGAGGCAGTTCTTGAATGGGAAGGAAATGTTGGGGCGCCAAAGGGTAAGTTTATCTCTTATTTTAAGGCAAGAAAGATGATATCTAAGGGGTATATATGTCATTTAGGTAGAGTAAGGGATATGGAGATAGAATCACCAACACTTCAATCAGTTCTCGTAGTGAATAAATTCGTTGATGTGTTCCCTGAAGAACCCCCAGGCTTACCTCCAGAACGAGAAGTAGATTTTGGTATTGACTTACTTCCAGGAACGCAACCTATTTCCCTCCCTCCATATAGAATGGCCCCGGCAGAATTGCGTGAATTAAAAGAGAAGCTAAAAGACTTATTGGAGAAGGGTTTTATAAGACCTAGTATGTCCCCTTGGGGTGCACTAGTGTTATTTGTACGTAAAAAGGATGGAACCTTGAGAATGTGTATCGACTATCGATAATTGAATAGGGTGACAATTAAGAATAAATACCCCTCGCTAAGATTGATGATTTATTTGATCAGTTACCGGGTGCCAAATGCTTTTCAAAAATTGATTTGAGATCAGATTATCACCAAGTGAGGGTGAAGGAAGAAGATATACCTAAGGCTGCTTTCAGAACACACTATGGTTACTTTGAATTTCTTGTTATGTTACTTGGGCTAGCAAATGCACCAGCAGTTTTTTTTGGATCTGATGAATAGGGTATTCAAGCCATTCTTGGATGAGTTTGTGATAGTATTTATAGATGATATTTTGGTATATTCAAGATCAGAGGAGGACCATGCAAATCACTTGCAAATCACTTATGACAGGTGTTACAGGTTCTTCATGATAGACAATTGTATGCCAAATTCTCTAAATGTGAATTTTGGCTAAACTTAGTGGCATTCTTAGGTCATATTATATCTTATGAGGGAATAAGGGTTGATTCACAAAAGATAGAGGATGTGAAAGATTTGCCAAGAACAACGACACATACGGAAGTTCGGAGCTTCTTAGGTTTGGAAGGTTATTACAGGAGGTTTGTTAAAGGTTTTTCTTCTATTTCTGTACCTCTAACAAAGTTGACACATAAGGCAACCAATTTCCAATGGAATGATGCATGTGAAAGGAGTTTCCAGGAGCTGAAAAATAAGCTAACTTCTGCATCTATGCTAGTACTTCCAGAAGGCATCGAGGGGTATGCAGCGTATTGCGATGCTTCAGGAGTTGGCTTAGGGTGTCCGCTGACACAGCATAGTAGGGTGATTGCTTATGCATCTAGATAGCTGTGGCCACATGAGAAAAACTACCCAACACTAATCTTGAGCTAGCAGCAGTTGTTTGCTCTAAAAATATAGTGCCACTATTTGTATGGGGTTCACGTTGACATATATACGGATCATAAGAGTTTACAATACATGTTTAAGCAGAAAGACCTAAATTTAAGACAACGGAGATGGCTAGAGCTAATAAAGGATTATGACGTTGATATACTTTACCACCTGGGAAAAGCAAAGGTGGTAGCCGATGCTCTGAGTCATAATGCAATCATGAATACTGGTGACCAGGCCATGGTAAGTCAAGGAGTGGCTAAGGATCTATGACAACTAGCTAATTTGGGAGTTTGCCTTGTTGAAATGTCAAAGGAAGGGGTTGTTGTACATAATGCTGCTTAGTCTGGTAATGGAGGTGAAAGAAAAACAGTTCGAGGATCCTATCTTACGATGACTTAAAGACAATGTGAGTGAAGGTACAGTAGAGGGCTTTGACCTTACACAAAATGGAGTACTTTATTGCCAAAATAGATTATGTGTGTCTGATATTAATGGACTAAGAAAGAGGATAATGGAAGAAGCCCATTATTCCTGATATTCCATCCATCCAGGATCAAATAAGATGTACCATGACCTGAAGGGAATGATTTGGTGGGGAGGCATGAAGAAGGACCTTGTAGAATTTGTGACTCAATGTCCAAATTTCCAACAAGTGAAAGTAGAATACCAAAAGCTAGGAGGTTATATGCATTGTATAGAGCTTCCAACATGGAAGTGGGATATGATCAATATGGATTTTGTTACCGGCTTGCCTCGCTCATTTCAGATGTTTGACTCCATATGGGTAATAGTTGACAGACTCACATAGTCAGCACACTTCTTGCCAGTCAAGAGTGATTATACAGCTGAAAGGTATGCCAAGCTATACCTCAAAGAGATAGTCAGGCTACATAGAGTCCCAATCTCTATTATATTTGACTAAGGAGCTCAATTCACTGCAAAGTTTTAGAATTCCTTCCAAAGGAGTTTAGGGACACAAGTGAATTTGAGTACAATATTCTACCCTCAAACAGACGGTCAAGCAGAACGCACCATTCAGACACTTGAAGACATGTTGCAAGTTTGTGCATTGGACTTTAAAGGTAGTTCGGTGGACCATTTGCCACTTATTGAATTTGCCTATAATAATAGCTACCACTCAAGTATCGAAATGGCATCTTACGAAGCTTTATATTGAAGGAAATGTAGGTTGCTGATTGGATGGTTTGAAGTGGGTGAAACCACCTTGCTTGGGCCAAATCTAATATAACAAGCCATGGAGAAAGTTAAGATAATACAGCAGCGGCTGAAAACAGCCCAAAGTAATCACAAATTATATGCGGATGCTAGAAGGAGAGAACTGGAATTCTCAGTAGGGGATTGGGTATTTTTAAAGGTGTCTCCAATGAAATAGGGTAGTGAGGTTTGGTAAGAAAGGAAAACTGAGCCCACGCTACATAGTGCCATATATAATTATTAAGAAGTTCAGGCAGGTTGCATATGAACTAGAGCTACCCTGAGAGCTTTCAATGGTTCATCCAATTTTTTATGTCTCAATGCTTTGAAAATGCATAGGTGACCCATCCTGTATCACTCCTATTTGAGGATGTGCAAGTTACAAAAGATCTCTCATATGAAGAGATACCTATTGCTATTCTAGATCATCAAGTTAAGAAGCTAAGAAACAAAGAAATAGCTTTATTGAAAGTACTTTGGAGGAACCAGCAGGCAGAAGAGATAACGTTGGAGGCTAAAAACGCAATGAAATCAAAATACCCTTACTTATTTGAATCTAAAGAGGAAGTCCAAAATGCAGAATTGGAACACTAATAGGTACGTGTGACTGAATACTTAGTGTGTTGTCAAAAGTTTGTGTAAGTAAAGGTTTAACCTTGGTTAAGCTATCCAATTGTGCTAACATTCGAGGACGAATGTTCCTAAGGAGGGGAGGATGTAACACCCCACCTCTAACAATACTAGTACTATGAAAATGAAATATGATATGGCTTTTCAAATTATCACCTATTTTTAAAAGTGCTTGAATCTCAAATTAGAGGGCGATATATATATATATGCCAATGCTGAAGAGGGTCGAGTGTAAATAAGTTTCAAGTCAAACTGAGGAGATCACGACCTTAAACGAGGTGAAGAAGTGAGGTGATTGTAGGACTTAGGAAGCTAGCAGGTGAATCACCTACTTGCTTAGCTTAAATTTGCTAGCTAAACAGAGACGAGGCCCAAGGTCCAATTTGTCCACGTCTGATAATGAATAAAGTCTATGTTAAGAGTGTTACTTTAGCCCGTGTTTTACCATCATAAATGGAAAATACTTACAGCCCAAGATGAATAATAAAAGGGGCCAAGTACATCATAATCGACTTGGATAATTGGGCCCAAACTGAGTGAAGAGAAATTAGGAAAATGGGCAGCCAAGGCCCATCAACTTTGAGAGACAAGTGGTCAAAAACTCAAGAGAAAGTCGGCGAAAGAGAGCCTTTAAAAGGGCTCAAAAACATCCCTTAAGTCATTTCACTTTGGAACAAATATTCAGCTTCCCAAAGACTTCTTTTTCTCTTTACTTTACTTCACAAGGCAGCCAATACAACCCTCTAGGGTTCTTGAAAGAAACCTCAATCTTGAAGGCTAGGTTAAGTGGAAATATCCATGTATTTTTTTATACTTATCCTATGACAAACAAGAAATATATGCTAGTTATACTTGTGCTGGAAATTTAGAAAGCATGTGTCCTAAGGATTGTTGTGAACTTTTCTTGTTATTTAAGGGGATTTTATCTTCTTGGTTAGTTGAATTATGAAGTAAGACTAATGTTTTTAACAAGTTATAGTTTGTTAGTGATGTAACTAAGCTGCTGCACCACTTTTACAGTCCGCAAAAGTGAGTTCTTATAGGATATCACAATTGTGTTCTTAGTACGAACTTGTGAGCTAATGGATGGAAGGATATCGCCTCACATCCTTCATGGATGCTTTGGTACTATTCTAAAACTATTTTAAAGCTATTTTTATGTACAGATGTTTTGATCACAGTTTGGGTAAAGTTGAAACAGGTTCGGGATTATCGACATCGAGATGTAGCGAAGGGATGTAATGTTATGCCTCCTATTTGTATGTTGTGTAGAATTGTTATGTGTTGTGCTTTGTGGGCTATTTTAAGACTATTATGGCATTAATATAGGCTGCACATGATATGTATATGAGCATGTCTATTAGAAAATACGATTAGAGGAGGAAAGGTTGAAAGAATACGCTTGGGTTTACAATTATACGCTTGCTGCCAGTATGTTATTTTTTATGAAATTGGGCTGCCAAAATGTATCTATTGGATGATAATGATAGTTTCATCACCTACTATGTTGTATATAATATTTGGAGGAAGGAAAAGTTATCTTGAGGTAATAGCGAGGTCGTACAACGAGGTATGTAAGGCTACTTGATTTCGTATTATTTGGCATGAAATATAGATCCTTCCTTTCCACATAAAGGCACACACCAACTGCGACACAACTATTAACCGTGTCTCAACTCTTTCACATGTTCATACGCTCCCATACATAAATCTGCATACATACTTGGATACCAAGATACAGGAGTTCGTTCTACTAAATAAAGTGCATGTGTTGTTCTACTTCCTATGCATTTACTTATTTATGTAACCTACTCCTTTCATTATGGTGTTGTCTTTTGTGATTATTTACATGTCAAATGTTGTATCTACGGTCTACAACTCTAATATTATGACCATCAAAAGAATCATCTCAAAGATAATTGAAAGATAAAGTAAGGTATATTGCTTGTTGATGGGTGGTAACTCGAGGGGTGGAAGAATCACCTAGATCCTATCACGGAGGGTAACCCAAAGGATGAAAGGAAAAGCCTTGCCAGGGCGCATCCTGATATAGATTTACCACTAATCAGTTTGTCATTTGTATTACATATTGTGCACATATTATACAGTAAAGGTAAAGTAATAAAAAGAACATAAAGTACATGATCCCACAGTATAACTGAAGGTGGTCTCTTATCCTACACCAGTGCATAGTTTCATTTGAGTTGTTACTTCATATACAGTATTTCCTGCCTTACATATTCAGTACATTATCCCATACTAATGTCCCTTATAGGAGACCTGCATTTCGTGTTGCAGGTACAGGTGCTAGTAGATCTCCCTAGTAGGAGTACAGGGTACCAGTTGTTGTTACCAAGCTCCAGGTTGCTTCGGAGCTTTGTGTGTCTAGAGCTTATATTTTTGTGTTGTACAGTTAGTTGAGGCAGGGCCTTTCCCGACCCTTATCAGATTTTTTCCTTATATAGAGGCTTTGTAAATTATGTAAATCAAAGTGTGGTCATGTCTTTTACTTTACACAATGTGGCCCCAATGGTCTAGCCATATGCATTTTCTTTTTGCTTGTTATTATTGTTTACTTTCTTAAAGACATGTTGAATATAGAAATCCCTTATAATATGTGTAGAAAGCGAATGGATACAGGTTGGTTCTTCCGATCCTTATCGGTAACGGGTGCCAGTCCACCTTAATGAGACTTTGGGCGTGACAATTTCAACATCAAATTATAGGTAGATAGCGTAGTATCCAACAACACCTCTAAGAAAGAATAGGACGGGGGTCAAGACATATTCAAGTCTCACCCTCAAACTAGAAAGTAAAGTAGAATAAAGTCTCAACATAAGTAAGATAAAAACCAGATTTTGTTCCCGAACTAGAGGACCTCACCAACTCTCTTCTTTCAATAATCCAAAGCTAACTGTGTAGAGGATATCGATGAACGTTGGTCCATGCATGGTTAAATCTTGCAGGCATAGAAGTATGTGTCAGTACTTGGAATGTACTAGTATGTAGGTATGCAATGCATGACTTTAAAATAAATAAGGAAATGATTCATGCTAAGTCTTGTGATAAAAAAAATGATACACAAAGGCATTAGTAAGCTATAATCAAGCAAATGTTATTTAAACATAAAGAACAACTTTAGAAAGAACATAGTAGGATGCATAGATGAACATAATCAAGAATAAGCAAGTTATATAAACTTTGAATCTATATGGGTGATCATTTACACATTTTACTCTCACCATAGAACCTGGAATAATGCACATGAAAAATAAAGAACTTACCCTTACGTGAATGCATGATAGGTCATATAAACTTAAATTAGTGAGAAATACACGATGTCATACATAACTAAAGTGTTAATATTCTTGGGTGAACAATCCATCAATTTACATAAAAGACTATTTTATTATGCAAGGAACATTGGTAATCATAATGGAGACCACCTTACACACTTATAGACATCATCATGTACCTTTAGGGGAAATACCATTTGAACTTGTGAAACGATGAATTATAGGAACTTTAAATCACCTTTAGACATAACATAAAGGGACCATTTAATTTATCATAAGAGGACCTCTTGGGAACATAAGGAGAACTTGAACATATGTGAGAGTAATCTTTATCCAACATAAACCATGTGAGCTAAGCCATGGAGTCCCGATGTTTCCCCTACACCGGAAGAAAGGGGAAGTCACTTGCCAATGGACCTTCTAAGATGCCAAAGTGGATCCACTAAAGTCTTGCTATTGAGCAACCTCTACTAGCGGGTGATTCCTAGTTCCTACAGTGGCACATAGTTATGGGACAATGAGATTCTACTAACGGTCTCATGGCTCTTCTAATAGAGAGCTTCCGCGTCCATCCCAAGGCTCAGTCGGTGCTAAGTAAACTCTCACGGAATAATCATAAGTATGAATCATGAAATTTATTAGTGGAGACGAATTCTACTAACATGTCCCATAAGCATTTAGAACATTAATCATCATCATAAGGATAGATCCTATATCTTAGTTAAGCCTCTACTACCGGCTAGTATCATAATCTTAGCTAAGCCTCTACTATCGGCTAGCATCATCATCATATACCTATACTAATTGGCCATCATAGTCTCATGATCATAACTAGTTGGGGACTCACATTTCTTTAATTCACTCATTCTTGACTCTAACGAGTTTAATTTAGTCCCAAATAGCATATAGAGAGTATGGTTATGACATGCATAAACTTGTAGACTATGATATCATAAAGAAGACCTTTCAATAATACATGGCTTTCATATTACTTCAACAAATTTCATAACATACTTGATATACCTCATCCTCCATCACATTTATGAACTAGCATACATATAATGAAACATTTTCATTATTCATAAGAAACTTTAAGTCAATAATAAACATAGAATGTCTCATAAGTCTTCATTTCTCATTATTTAGACATCATACTTCAAGACATATAGTGAATATCATCAATTTAAATCAATCTTAAACAACCTATCACAATTGTACATATCAACTTTCAAACATAGATGTGGAAACAATAAATTCATCTCATACAATCCTCAACTTCATAGTATCTCATGGTCTTATAACATTTATAGTTTTGAATATCATAAACTAGCCCATCAAACCATCACATCATAATATCAAATAAAGGGTGTCGTATCACTCATAACATTTATAACATTTTCATGAACTCATAGTATGCTTAATTTTCCTTAAACATTACCAACATTCATAAATAACGTGTCCTACCATAGCCTTAATGAGATAAGAGATTTGTCACGTAACTTAGTCAAAACATGGTGGATATATGTATTTAAGATTTAAATCATGCAATACAAAGTATAAAACATGAGAGGAGTAAAAATAAAGTCATTTAAGAATCGTTCAAAACAACCCACTAACATATTTGCAAAATCCCAATTTGGGTGTCATGAAAACTGTTCAAAAATTCATAATATTTTCAAATCTTTCAAGATGTCATAGCTTACAAGGCCTTAATATTTTCTAATCATATCATGATCTCAATTATTAGTAGGATACCATGAATCAATAAATCAATAACTAATAATTTCCAATATATTTCACGTAATGGAGTGAGAATAGAAAATACTCATAAAGAATTAGTCATTAGAATCAATAAATTTGATAAAAATAGTTTTGGGGCTCTGCGGGTGGAAGAACCCATGATGGAAGACCCATATACCTTAAACTTAGAGTTTCTTGAAGAAAAGTATGAGGAGGACTTGGGGCTTGACTTGGTTTTCTTGAATTCCAAAGCAAGTTCTTAAAGTCTTGAGACTGAATGGAAGGTTTGAGAAGATTGGAGAGGATTTTCATGAGTTTTAGGTCTAGAAAATAGCTGAAGAATGAGGGATTCTT